>AWOL01S0036940.1:225105-254057 GCA_000715115.1 Nicotiana otophora | reverse complement strand
CCATGTTATGAATGTTCATGACATTATCTTTCATTGTTGGATATTCATGATCCATGTCTACCATTTATATTGATCTTGTCGGCCCTTAAAGATAATAAGGAAGGTTAGATAAAATTTACGTTGGTGCTCGGCAACTATGGCCCGGGTGCTAGTCATGACCCTCCAGTTGGGTTGTGACAAACTTGGAGGCTCCTTGTCCTTCGAGTCGTGAAGACACTCGGGCCACAAGATTGAAGTCTTCTTCTTCTTGTTCTTCTTCGTATTCGTCCTTTAACCGATAGAGTGAATCCAAACATGGTGCTCGAGCGCTCGTGCTCTCTTTGGATTTGTGCACCAACCTTCGCCTTGGTTTCTTCTTCTCTGAGCTCGGAGAACTCAGGGCCCTCTTTCTTTTCTTCTCACTACCCTGTATCGGAACAGGGGACTCGGCGGGGAGGTCTCGCCACGGGATGGAGGCCTCAGTTTGACGTCCTTGGATAAACCTGCAAAAAGAAGTAAAACAAGTCAGAACATAATGAAGCAAAAAGGAACCTAAGTATTATTTACTTATGAAAGGGATCTCACCATAGGAACGGGCCTCCCATCGACCTTTGGAAAAAAGGGCCTTTGTAGTACGATGCCCTCGACCCACTCCTTGAGTCGAGGAATTGCATTTGGGACCCGAGCAACAGCTGCACCACCACAAAACACCGATAAGAAGGAAGGAAAAAAGCGATAAATCAAATTTGGGAAGCGAAATTATACTTACGTGACATATCCACTTCTCAGGAAATGGAATATGCTCAGCTGGAATCAAGTCTGAGGTCCTCACTCGAACAAAACGACCTAACCAGCTTTGATCCCAATCTTCATCAATGCTTGAGAACGGGGCTTTACTGGCCCAATGCGCGAGCTTGATCAGTCCCTCCCGGTAGAGTCGGAAACTGTATAAATGCATAAGGTGATCGATGGTGAACGGGCATCCTTCGATCTTGCTCACAAAGAAATGGAGAAGGATCACGATCCTCCAGAATGAAGGATGAAGTTGACCGAGGCATACCTCGTATCTCTTGTAGAAATCGATGATGACCGAATCCAAGGGGCCCAGTGTAAAGGGATAAGTGTAAACACTTAAATATCCCTCGACGTGGGTGGTGATGTCTTCGTCGGGTTCATGAATCACTACATGCTTGTCGACACATTTGCAATCATTTTTTACAGTAGAGAGAACATCCTCAGTGATTGAGCAGATGTACCTCGAGACCTCTTCGCACCGACCTTGTATAGAGGAGGGCTTTTTAACCTTAAAATCATCATTGACTGGGTATCCCCCGGGGATGAACATTTTCAAGGGAGGTTCCGGTACAGGTTCCTCGATAGCAGTACGCGAAACGGTCTCCTCAGTCACTGGCCGCAAGGTAGAAGGATTTGTTTTTTGCGGAACGGTTTTTGAAGTCTTCGCCATTTCTTTGAAAATGGAGAAAAAATGAGGGAAAAGAGGAAGTTAAAGGAGTACACTTGATAGTTTGGGATGAAGACGAACAAAAGTTCTTATAAAAGATCTCAAAAACCAGAATATAAGGCCCTGGAAGTATTAAAATTTATTAGGTACGAGGGTAGAAGGCTTGGATGTAATGTTTGAATGAATAAAGGAAGGGGTATTTATAGTTTTTCAGCGACGATTCAAATCCAGGAGTGGCCGACCGGCCGGAGTCGATAACATTGAGTCCGTGATCCCGGAGTCGACCATAAACCCGAACAAGCTCGAAGAAAGATTGTTAGCATAATCAACAGAAGACCGAAATATCTGTGACCGGTCGGATATTACGGCTGAAATCTCGGCACGTATCAATAAGGAATCGACAATCAGCAAATCAAGAGATTGTTTTACCTTTTATATAATTGGACCTAAAGTAGGACTCCTCTACTATATAAAGGGGATCTGATAATTCATTTAGCAAATCGTAACACACATTCCAAAGCAATACATTATTATTATTATTCTCTTTATGCTCTTATTCCTCTGTGTCTCGATGCCGATCGAAGTGCATTTGGCTCGAGGGTAGCTAACCTTCCAAGGCTGAAATTGTCCAATTCGTATGATTTGCATTTACTTTATCGTTATTTATTTCAATTGCAATCTAATTTATCATTTTTTGTCAAGTTAATCCACGTATCCTTAAAACCACTTACAAATTCAATTGTTATCCGATTTTGAGGGTAAACACTCTGTTTATCCTAGCTGAAAATACTTTCATAGGAGATTTTACATGCCCGGGATAGAATGAAAGTCATCAGAAAATTATATATATTCACATTCGATATGAATCGACTATAATGAATATTCAAAAGTGTTAAGAGTATAAGAAGGGCAGAACTTATATCAATGCAACAAGGGGTTTGGGTTTAAATTAAAAACATTGTGGTTAAATTCCAAGATATTTTTCTTTAACTTTTGAGCGTAGAAATCATACCAGGTAGCTGCTTGTAGTATTCATATTTAAAATATATTTTATTCTTAAAACTACGTAAAGTTTAGCTAATTTTAAAAAATATCAGACTTGGCATTTCTTCTTCTTTGGGTCTGAAGCTGGGCTCTGCCAAAGCCTAACTTTAGAAATTACGTCTTGAATTTGAACTTCATTCAAAACTTCATACACGTAGGTCTAACTTTAAAACTTCAAATACGCATGTTTCAAGTTAATTCTGAAGCTGCTAAACTTTAAAAAGATTATAAATTTTATCAATTCTTTAAAAAGGGATTCTAAAAATAACTATTTGTGCACTTCACCCCTTTTGTATAAAGCCGTAGTTTTGTACTTAGAAATATCCATCACAAAGATAAAGCGACCCATTATTCAAAAGCTCCACTCAAGGCGCTTCATTTAGCTGTGCACATCTCACGATTCAAATTCATAGGTCGTGATGGCTCCCAACGCCATTATTAGGCAAACCAACAATTAAATTAATAAGTCGATAGTAAATCAAAATGCATTTCAAAACAATTAACGAAATAAAGAGTGAAAGTTTGTTCATTTTCATAAAAAGTATAGATGTCATTATTTTAAATGTTCGAATGTGACCGAAATATAAATCCGAAATCATAACAGAATGCAACTACGAGCAAAATCTAAATTCCCAAAACCCGGTGTCACAAGTACATGAGCATCCACTATACAGTACTAATACAACATCTGTCTGAAATATAAAAGAGACAGGATAACATAAATGAATATGATGGAGACTCTGTGTGCTGCAGATCGCAACATGGAATGTAGCTAATCATAAAGTCCCTTCAGCAGTTGCGCCTATGCACAAAGATGGCCACTAAATGAACCTATCTCCGTACCTGCACAATTAGTGTAGAAATGTAGCATGAATATGTAAATCAACGCGTACCGAGTAAGTATCTAGCCTAACGCCGAATAAGTAGTGACGAGGGGTCGATATCGACACTTACTAGTGGTCCAATAAATCATGTATAATAAAACTAAGCTGGTACAAAGCATAGCAAGTAAAAACAGTGAGAGCATGTATAGATACATAATACGATCCAAAACTGAATGGTAGACATGAAGTCCTGAAATACAGGATACTTCCTCAAATGGAGTACATAATGGTCAACACAAAATAAAATGTCATGTCTCAAGCTAGGAAAACTCAAGGGTACATTGAATTATTGTCAAATATTATGCACGATTCTGCCGAGGCGAGCGGCTCAATCCCATAAGAGTAATGGCACGAATTCCGATGGTGACATACGACCCGATCCCAGCTGAGACGTTCAGCTCAATTCCATAATCGTATACACTGCGGAGGGTCGATCGACATGAACCATAGATACATCTCGTAATACTACCGAGGCGAACTGCCCAATACCATAATGGTACTGCTGAGGGGTTTAGCCCGATCCCATAGGAATAGTGAAGACTTGACGGGTCACTGACCCCACTCACAAATATATGTGTGAGTTATGGAATTCAAGAAACTTCCAGACAAATTCGTTCAACACGGGAGAAATCCATAAAATAAAGTGTAATCTCTACTGCTAATAAAGTGGCTTGCTAACTATCTAAATTCGTAAGTCCGATAATTTACGCAAGTCTAGTCTCCGACAAAATGGAAATTAAAGCAATTAAATAGGCAAGAATAACCCAATTATTATAATTAAAGCATGAAGTCATTCTAAGTCTACCCGAACCTAATCATGAATTCTAGCATACGCACGGACACTCGTCACATCATACGTGTGTATCTCCCACAACATGAAGCACATAGCAAATATATCACATACGAGGTAAATTCCCATTTACAAGGTTAGACAGGAGACTTACCTTGCTTCGAAATCCGATAACGCGCTCCAACACCTCTCTAACACCTCAAACCGATGCGAAACGATCCAAAACTAATCAAATAACGTGCAAACCAATTAAAATATACTTCAATACTTGTAACTTAACAATTTATAACAATTTTCAACTCCACTCGAAAAGTCAACAAAGTCAACCCCCTGGCCCATGTGCCCAAATTCCAAATATTATCGAAGATAAATATTACCATAGCACCACGAACTCAAATATATAATTTATTCTCAATTTCATGTCCAATTTCGTGGTCAAAATCCAAAAATATCACTTTTAGGTTTTCTTCCAAAATTCCACAATTTCTATCAATTTGTTATGTTACAATCCATATATAATCCATGTATTTAACTTACAACAAGTGGAAATAAATTACCTCATGAAATATGATGAACATTTCTCTTCAAAATCGCTCCAAATCACCTCAACAAGAGAGAAATTGAATAAAATGGGCTCACCCCCGAGCTCCCTGTTATAAGTCTCTGCCAGGCCCTTCATCGCATTCGCGAAGGCCTTTCTGCCCAAAGCTTCACGTTCGCAAGTTGTGCATCATGTTCGCAATAACTAATTTTCCCCACCATTAATTTACTCCTTCGTGTTCGCGGTAGATCGAGAAGGGCAAACCTGTCAGCCCGCACTTCTTCGCGTTCGCGACTCCCTTGTTGCTTTCGCGTAGGGTAAAAGTCCCTTAGCCCCAATTTCTTCTCCGCATTCGTGACTCCTTTGTTGCGTTCGCGTAGCATAAATTCTCAGCAGCCAAATTCCTTCATTGCGAACATGTGCTCCCCACCGCGGTCGTAAATAACAACACCAAAAACCAGCATCAGCCATAGCAAAACATCCAAACTTGATCCGAAATCACCCCGAATCACACCCGAGGCCCCCCGGGACTCCGTCCGATCACACCAAAAGCCCCAATACCTTATCCAAACTTTTACAAAGTTCTAAACATTACGAATAATATTAAAACCATGAATTGGCAATCAAAATCCTTCTTTTAACGTTCAAACATTCAAATTTTGCCGAACGCGTCCGAATCACACTTAGACATTTCGGATTACGACCAAACTTCACACACAAGTTCCAATTAATAAAAATGAACTTATCCAAGGTACTGAAACACCGTCAGGAGTCCGATAACCCTAAAGTACATTCTAAGTCAAACTTACCAAATTTCAAACCTTTAAAAATGCAAAGTTTCGATAATAAGGGTCGAATCGCTCTCAGACCATTCGATACTCCACCCGAACATACACCTAAGTACAAAATCACCTTACGAACCTTTAAGAACCTTCAAATCCTAATTCCGAGGTCGTTTACTTAATAGTCAAACCTTGGTCAACTCTTCCAACTTAAAGCTTCCGAATTGAGAATTTTCCTTCCAAATCAACTTCGAACTTTCCCAAATTCAAATTCGACTACATGTGCAAGTCATAATACATGAAGTGAAGCTACTCAAGGTCTCAAACTGCGGAACGACATGCTAGATCTCAAAACAATCGGTCGGGTCATTACATTCTCCCCCATTTAAACATACGTTCATCCTCAAACGTGATACGAACTGTTCCAAAGTTGCCAAAAATCACTGTATAATACCTTGTGCTCCTGTCCGTGCCATTACAGTACATATCATCACATTAGCTTAACCCAGACTAAAGATCCTTCCTGCTACCTTAGCCCACAAGCTTAGAACCAAATTCTAACATCTGGAATTCTCTACAAGGTCTGATTATAGCATACATACAACGCATCAGTTTCAACAAGCTGTGCCAAAACATGATTATATACCCATGTTGTAATCACTCAATGCACTGCATAATTCATATGCCCATAATAACATCCTCCAATCACAATAGCTGCAAATTTATGAACTCGATGCCCGTAATGTACCTCATGACACATAAAAATCCTGTTCCAAACCTCGTAATACTGCAATGAAGAAAGAGACATAAAAAATATCATAACCACCCGTCAGATCAATAAATATGGAGTTTCCCTTGCTCGACAAGAATCATTGCCGCATTCTGAATTGATTTATGACATTCCTTCCCCAAACATACATTATACTAATCCAGTTGCACTGATTTCAGGTCCAACAACCTCGTCTCATCCAGTACAAGCTGCTCGATCGACAAGACACATAAAAAACCATCTAGAATATCATATGACATCATCAATGCGCCAACAAGCCATAACTCTAATATGACCAATAAGGAGAAGCGAACCCGAGTACGGAACTATCCAGTCCGCATAACGAAATAAACAATCGAGCTAAAGCTATAAATCTATCTTAGAGTTGAGAAACAAAACACAAAAAATAAGTGTAAGGAACCATCCTCAACATCTTACTATTGCGACCTACAACCTGATCCACAGATGATACCGTTGCGGCGTGCAATCAGATCCAAATATCGTACCAGTGACGGCGTGCCACCCGATCCACACATAACAATCAGTAAGGGAGTACCCATCGAGCCAAAATGCTCATACCCACTGGACACACGCATACCAACTACAAGCACGCCAAATTCATAAACATAACTCTCGGGAGACAGATATCACCATGCACTATAAAGTCCCAAGCACGACTAAGGTGCAATAAACAACCAACATCTCGAGAGCCATATCACTCATAT
The DNA here is from genome assembly GCA_000715115.1 of Nicotiana otophora. Taxonomy (NCBI): domain Eukaryota; kingdom Viridiplantae; phylum Streptophyta; class Magnoliopsida; order Solanales; family Solanaceae; genus Nicotiana; species Nicotiana otophora. The sequence continues at coordinate 247,081 of AWOL01S0036940.1, read as the reverse complement.
AACACCACAAGCTACACAGGACCACAACACACGTGTGAATAATCAAGCTGTCTCACATCCCACATGGCATAAAAGAGTAACACATGAAATAGACGACGACAGGAATAACATTCACCACGTCCGAATACTCATCCATTGAAAAATATTGCGTCGTATAAACATATTTGATCTGGTGTAGAATATACCTTCACATTAGTCCTACCAATGGACCTCAAGACGATTTCGATCATTCCAAAATAGTTTAATAACCTTCCAAAGATCCACAAAGACCCTATCTATGTAAAATATGATCAACCGTCAAAATAGGAACAAACTTCCACAGTATGCAACCAAAGTGAATAGAGCGTCTATCATACATAAACTCTCCGATTAGCGACCGAACCAGAATCTGCATACCTTATTTCAATATCTACCACTTAAATAACTAACACGTCACACTCATACGATCATCCCGTATGAGATACTACCACAACCTTCCGTGCTAGGTAGCAAAATCTTCATATCCATGGCTACCAACCATACTATTTCTGTAATGCAAATCAAGAATCTGCAATTCAATACACAATGCCTCTTCCACAGAACACCATTCTCAGGAGACATTAAAATAGCGCAAACATACTCTCAACATTTAAAATCTTTCCCCGCTCCTCCAAGCTCATGACATCCCGGTCAAAACTGGGCCGCAACCAAATTCCCATAACCGCAGAACACGCAAACCTCAAGTCGTGTCCTAAACCGCCATAACTCTTTCGAGACCCATTTATATATAACCAAACTATCAGAACTGAATCCCTCCAAAGCAACCAAATTATGGAGACTTCCAAACCCGCAGTAATGCCACGAAATACCTGTATAGCCTTATCGCATCGAAGGAACCGATCACTTCCTTTACCATGCCGATCTAAACTGCTACTAAAGTGATTCAACTCCTCATTTTTCTCTTGACTTACCTTCAACATTAATACCTCTCCTTTCCAGCACATAATGGACCTCAATCAACACTCATCCCGAGTGACCCCAAATCGCAAAACAACATTGCCTCAATGCCTATAAGCCACTTTATACTCTCCCCATACACTCAATAGTAACTCCAACTGATACACTCATTCTGTAATGATCTTCTGCGAATCCAGAGTTATTTTTCCGTCTCTCTAACACCGCACCGTAGACCCGGTGACATTCATATAAATACCCTAAGTATCTTTCACACTCCACCGCAAAACTAATTCCTTAGCCACATTACGAACCCGAAAATTCTTAGGCACCACACTTTAATTCTTGAACCCACTAGAACCATCGTTGAGAGTCATCCACTCTGACCTAGTCCCGAATATATAGCTAATAACCAGTGCTCCATTAGCACACATATACTCCAGAAGAAGCAATCAAATGAATCTATTCCTTTGCACATCACCTTTACGAATAAATATCAAATTTGGGTCATTTCACAACCTTCACTCATTAATAAGGTAAAATTTAGCACACATCCATCAAATTCCTTGCTCGAATTAACCATGATATTCTCTTCCTCGGTCATGACTAATCCTACAACGTACCGCTAACCAGAAACTGCAAAGGCACATAACCACATGACCCAATCATCGACTGTAGGCTCCTCCACTTAGCTTTTAACCATAATCGCAAAACCAAAAGACCCACAATGATTTTTACCATAGATTCCATGACCTCTCACTGTTACTCAGCCAAATTTCTCACAAGCTCTTGTTATACTAATCATAACACGCTACAAATTACGGGCCCCAAATGCATTCTCGACCTCCTAATAGTCGCACTATCTTCTTCATGCGATCCAAGCCCACATCATAGTATATGCCTCTCGTTGGATAGAAAGTAGAACTCCTCATAAGAACTTCATCAAAAATCACGCAAGCCCTAACCTTCTCACAAGAGATAGCCTACCTGTGTAATTCCATATCAACATCTTCCTAGGACATCGCCCTAGTTACAACCACCACGAAATTAGTAAGTCCTCCTAAGCCCATACTCGTCCACCAGCTGTAAGAGTCCGTTCAGTTTCATTAATACCAACTGAAGGTCCAACAATGCGTTCAACATTCGAGGCTATGTTGCATCCTAAAACAACAATCGAACGTTCCCATTCCCATACATTTCCAAGCGAACTCTTAACATTACATTCGAACTTCACTACAAAAAAATGGGTAAATTGTGGAGGTTTATTTGCGGAGGTTATAAGTAACCTCCGCAATTTTCATAAATTTGCGGCACTTTGTTATCCCCCACAAAATTATACAATTTAAGGGGGTTATAAATTTCCGCAACCCTAAAAACAAAGCGCACAATTTATTTCACACTCCCTCCTTTTTTCCCCAACCTTTTCAGTCTAGAAACATCCGCCTTTTAACATTTTCGCCTAATCGACTCCCCCCTCCCCTCTCTATCTGTGCAGGAAACCACAATCTCTTGGTTCTGATTGAAATCCCTTAACACTTCCGCTTAATTGAAATCAATTCAAGGCAATCAAAAGACTTCCGCCTGATTCTCATCGTGTACAAGAGATCCAATCAGAAGGCTAACCACTCAAGGCAAGTTCTTTATCTACACCTAAGCTTATTTTGAGATTCATTTCTTTTAATTGTTTCTCTCTCTAATACTGGTTTTGTGTGATTTTTACTAGGGTTTATGCCCCATGTTTGAGTACCGAATATGTATCGTCTCTATAATTTCTTACTTTTATCTCTTCTTTCTGTTTCTTAATTTGATGGCTGCTTGGGGAGTGCTGAAATTAAAATAGAAAAAATTGATACTTAAGGAATTAATTGCGCAATTGTTGTTTTTATTAGTGCAATGATATTCTGAATAACAAAGGATGTCTTTGTGGAGTGTTGAAGATGTTCTATTTCTGTTCGATGGTGATTCTCTTTGATCCTAGTATCCGCTTGTTACATCCTGTCAAACTTCTTTATGCTTATTGTGTCCTTCATTAGTGAAAACAAAGGCTTGTTTATAAAGAAAAGGCTAGAAATGCACAGGAAATTATGCTCCTTCGAGTTGGTGGGTGAATTTGATTTTTAGGTGAAATTAGAGGGGGAAAATGTTTTTCACTTTCAATTTTTCTTGTGGGTTGTGGGTTGTTATTGAGTCACTTTCAATTTTTCTAAAAGAACTTTAGTTGAATTTTTGGAATGGCTTGATTCGGAGCATGCAGGCATAGAATCTTCAAGTATTTTGAAATAAAATTTACATACTTAGAAAAACTATGTAAAACTATTATAGGTCACATAGTTAACTTTCAAACTATTTAAAAAGTAATTGAGAAAAAGGTTCTGCTCAAAGGAGGTAAGCCGTCTACAAGAGTTATGGGAACATCCTGAGTATCTTTGTTGGTGGCAGCCACAATAGCCGCTACTAGTGTGAAAATTAACCCCATCATTCTTAGAACCATTTCATAGCTTCTACCTCTATCACATCTAATTTTTTCCTCATAACCAGTATCATTTAACTCCATTGTCTTCATTTTCTTGATTTCCTCGCTGCACTCATCAAGTCCTGCTCTATTTGTATCCATCATATATAATGTTGTAATTCTGTATTCTATAATAAAGATTGAGGAACAGCGTTGAGTATATATAGGATGAAAGTACATAACAAATATATCATGGAGCAACGACAGAGTGGTTACGTGCAGATACTGTCAGTGAATAGGAGTAAATAGAGAGGGTAAATGAGGTAGTTGTCTACTTACATGTGGCGTCGGTTGGTGGGTAGTGTTGCATTCAATTCAATATACCAAGTTTTATTCTCAAATTATAGTTGAATGCAGTGTGGATGAGAAGGAGAAGAGAGAGCAAGTGGTGCATTGTTTCTTAATATTTGATTAGTTTGGTTATATATATTGTTGAAATCAATTAACGTTTAGTCCATAAATAACTTTGGATATACTTATAAATAGTGCTGGACAAGAGTTGCTCCATATTCATGCTTCTTTTTTTCCTGATCTATAGGAGTTTTCCAAAATTTCTATGTTCTATGAGATTTCTGTATTTATATGCTACATATTTTCTTATACAGTAAAGGAATTTAAATAACAGATTCTTTATATATGAATATTTAGATTAATGACAGAATCAAATCACTATATTTTAGATCAAGGACTTTTTTCCTATTAATTTCTCCAAATTAGATGCTTTGTGACAGATATTTTACAGTAAATTGTTTCCTTTTGATAACTTACAGTAAATTTATTTTCTGTCATGATGCTTATAGTTTGTTTGACTTCCATGTCTTTGAATCTACTTATTATTGTTGGGACATGTGACTATGACTATGCAAATCATTCTTTGTTTTGAAATTTTTAATTTGTAGTGTTTATGATTATAGATGTCTTTTTGTTGTATGTATTTATTGCTTAATATTTTGTATTCATATTTTCTGTCTAATAAAAGAGAACTGATATTTTCTCTTTATATTCTGAAAGGTTTATTTGTTGCATTGAAGGCTAATACTTTCTTATGGATAAATCTTGGATTAGAAAGCCAAGGAACACCACTAAATATTTGCTTGGTTTAAATCAGTTTTTAGATTTTGCATTTGCTAATGCTGTTGTAGGAGATAGAATAAAATGTCCTTGTCCAAAATGTGGATTCGCAAAGTGGCAGACTAGAGATGTAGTGCTTGATCATTTGATTTGCAAACCATTCCCTCAAAATTATGTCACTTGGACTATTCATGGTGAAAGGAATGTGTTGCCTAATTCTAGAAACATTGAGGTTATACAAAATACATTACCTCCTGAGAATCCTGTAGAATTATTGATCAATGAAGCATTTGGGGGCCTAAGGTAAGATGGGGTTGATGTAGGTCCATCACAAGTAGTGGGTGGTAAAGAAAGGTTAAATGATGATCCTGCTTCAAATGACAAAGACTTTTTCAAGTTGCTTAGAGATGGAAGTCAAGAATTGTATGAAGGGTCCAAGTACTCAAAACTAGACTTTTTCTGTTCATTTTCTCATGTCGACTTGTTTTCCTAAATGACTCTAGTCGGCAGTCTTGTTCATGATACTATGTTGCTCTAAACAGCTAAGATAGAATGATCTATGTGTGACTATCATGAAAACTAGAATAAAAGGAATCATATTGGGTCTTTTCCTGTTATTCTCTTGAATTCTGGTTAATCTTTCTTTTGGAATATGTTAAGAGTCTTTTCTCTTCATTTTATTTGGTTCTTTAGGATTTCAAGCTGATATCTTTTGTTTAATCTTCTCCAATAGCAATGGCAAAGAAGTTGTTATCCACAACTTTCTTAGACAGATAAATTGATTTTTGTTTGTTTCTATTGACTCTTACTGTGTTGTAAAGTTGTTTTGTGCCCGGTCCATCAGAAAATCATGGAAATGATCTACTTTGTAATTCCAGTCATAAATTTGCTGCTTGAAGTGTATTTGGAAATATTGTTTCTTGTTATAAAGGCATAGTAGCAGTCAGGAGAATTATCTCCTTCAGTTCCTGTCCTGTTATTAGTGTAACAGATACTAATAAACTGGCCATGTGTTTTATTTAATTTAGTGTAGTTGTAATTTATTGAACATGACAAAAACATGTGAAGGAAAGTGTGGTAGTCATGGGGCAAAGTGGAAAAAGAGAGTTTTCAACGAGGAGAAAGTGATAACAATGTTTTGAATATAGGGTGGGTGCGTAGCCTTTAACTGTGTTCTGGGCCTTTGGATATGTCTCAACAATTACTACATACATGCTTACCATTAATAATGTGTTTTTCATTTTCTTCTTTAGTTGACTTTTTTCTAACTTTCACATTTGAAACCTGGAATTTAATATAGTAATACAGTATTAGGGTAATTGTCAGATTAATAGTGTCGGCAATAGCAGTAGCGACCTTTCTTTTTCAGGTTACTGATTCAGGCTGTAAAATATACAGTTATAATGTTGGCTCAGATTTTTTTGATGTGTATTGTGTTTAGGAAAAAAATGAGCTAGCAGTGAGTGAAAGTACAGCGGATGAGTCTGAAATTTCTCCAAATGATGTTGTTGTTAAGGTGCTAGGCAAAGAGCATCCTGGAAGGGTGATATGTTTGGGGTTAGGAGCTACTCCAAGCAATGCTTTTAGAGAGACAAATCTTCGTCTTGGTAATATTAGAATTGTGAATAATAATGTTGGATGTTCTTCTTTTGGATGCCAAGAGAAGTACAATCAATTGATGAATACTCTCAAAGCATACATGATAATGAAGGAAGGGTCAATACCAGAACAATTTGCTGGTATCTTTGCTTCTCCTCCTACAACGGTAAATGATAAGTTCATTTATTTTTGGTATATTGTGCAATTTTATTTTTCATACATGTCAATTTCATCTCTAAAACCAGCTAGTATTACACAATTTTATTTTAAGTCAGCCCCAAACCTGCAGAAAACCAAATGATTCATATTTCTTTGTTCAAAGGATCAACTATAACGTAACATTCTGGTCGAAGTTAGAGGATAGTAATTCAAAAGGAAGAAGTAATAGTCTACATGAATTTTGCCATAAGTGTTGTATCACTTATTAAACAAATGCTTTATTCTCTTTGTATTCGTGTTGCATACCGTCTACCTTTTAAATTGGAGGCTTCGTACCTTGTCCCGTTCCATTCTTTTTTATTGGTTTAAGTAAGCAACATATATTTTATCTCAATAACTTGTTTCATGATACTTTTCCTAATATTTATATTTTGTTTTTAGTTTTTGCTGCAGCCAAGTGATGCAGCTAGTGGACCCGTTTCATCGATGGATGCAAGAAGATCTTCTGGAGCTAGTAATCCCAGTGACAACCATTGAGATTCATTTTAATTGAAGTGGATGTATTAGGACAATGTAATAGCTGACTAATATAGACGGTTAACTATGTTCTAATTTAGCTTGATGACATATGATACTACTCTGTCATAGTATTTTTCACGGTTAATGAAATATTGATGTTTCTTAATTTTAATGCTTTGGTTTAAGCATGAATATTTTAATTGATATTAGGGAAAGGGTATGGCAAATTGATGATAAAAAATCAATTCTATAATATATTTAAAAATAGACGGGGATAATTAGAAACCCCAAAGAGAAATTAAACAGACTCTGATGGTGTACACATAAGAAATTGCGGGGGTTTACAACCCCCACACTCAAAAAAAAAATTAAATTTTAAAAATAAAAATCTATTTTCGCACATGAAAATGCGGAGGTTAAAATTACAATTTTGCTGTCACGGCGGTTCGGGAAACCCCCGCATTTATCTGCCGCAAATTAATAGTGGCGATGCTTACTGCGGGGGCCTGCTCAACCGCCGTAACAAATACTATGACAGAGTTTGTAGTGCAATTTTGAGAAATATTAGTATGATTTGTGGCAGGGTATCCACCTACTTTGAGAAATATCAGTATGATTTGGGTCATGGTGGACAAATGACTAAGTTCGAGTATATTGTGTGAGGTGGTGGCTTCTGTACTCAAGAAGCACTACAAAAAATGGGTCAATTACGGAGGTTAAAATTGCAGTTGAGCACTACAAAAAATGGGTCAATTTGGGTCAATTTGCACTACAAACTCCGCAATTGACCCATTTTTTGTAGTGCTTCTTGAGTACAGAAGCCACCACCTCACACAATATACTCGAACTTAGTCATTTGTCCACCATGACCTAAATCATACTAATATTTCTCAAAGTAGGTGGATACCCTGCCACAAAATCCATACGATATGCTCCCACTCCCACTTCGATTTAGCCGACCTCTAAACCGAATTGCTCGATCTCTGCTGCTCATGCTCGACCTGCTAACAATTCAACCACCGCGGGATACATCCTACTATGTCCTTCCTCATCCTTCACTTCTAAAAACACTGCCTCAAATCATAATCCATCTCTGTAGCGTACAAACGAATAAAGTACCACAACCTCTAAGCCCTCTCGTGGACCATATCCCTCAAATCGTCGATGATAGAAACATTGATTCTACCCTGAAGCCTCCACATACCACCATCGCTGATAATCGCTTCTCAGTTACCATTTCACAACACCATGCTCAAAGGCAATCAAATGAAGACCATCATACAAACGAGCCTTAATGTGTTCAAACAAGGACGATGATATCACAATACAAACAAGAATTCCACCAAGTTTGGAGATATCAAATCATGTGACTCCATCAACCAACACATGAACATCCACAATCTAATTGCCTCTCCTCCGCTGGATTTTAATGCAGTATCTCCAGTCACCAACTAAATAACCCTTTTCCCTAAAGCACTCATTGCCGTAACACATAAGCAAACACCCTATCGTTCACACCAACACTGCGCGATAACAATGCATGAATATCACAATACACTTTGCATAGCCTAGAAACCATGGGCAATAACTACACTGGGCTGAAACGACAGAACGCCCTCCAAAAGGCGATGATAATAGTCTGCCCGCATACACAAGAAACAACATCATGCACTACATATGTAACATCTCCACAACCCGTCGGTGACCAACTTATATCGAATACTCGACATCGCGCACGAATGAGTAGGAAAGAACTAAAGACATAAGCTTCAACCAAAATAGAGTCGCATGATATGGAATTAAGGAAGGGAAGTTATCCTAACAACCCTGTAGCCTCTCATAGATAAGTACAGACGTCTCTGTACTGATCCGCAAGACTCTACTAGACTTGCTCATGAATCGTGAGACCTAAGTAAAACTAGTACTTTGATACCAAACTGTCACGATCCAAATCCCAAAATAGGTTTTGATGGCACCCAAAGCCGTTGTTAGACAAGCCAACAATTAAATCAATACGTCGATAGTAAATCCAAAATATATTTCGAAACAATTAACGAAATAAAGAGTGAAAGTTCGTTCATTTTCATAAAAAGTATAGATGTCATTAGTTTAAATGTTAGAATGTGGCCGAAATATAAACCCAAAATCGTAACAGAATATAACCACAAGCAAAATCGAAATCCTCAAAACTTGGTGTCACTAGTGCATGAACATCCACTAGAAAATACAATACTAATACAACATATGTCTGGAATATAAATTAGACAGGATAAAATAAATGAATATGATGGAGACTCTGTGTGTTGTGGATCGTATCATGGAATATAGCTCACCATAAAGTCTCTTTAGCAGCTGCACCTATGCGCCAAGATGGCCACTAAATGAACCTGTCTCAGTACCTGTACAATTAGTGTAGAAGTATAGCATGAGTACGTAAATCAGTACATACCCAGTAAGTATCTAGCCTAACGCCGAAGAAGTAGTGACGAGGGGTCAACATCGACACTTACTAGTGGTCCAATAAATCATGTATAATAAAAGTAGGCAGGTATGAAGCATAGCAAGTAAAACAGTGAGAGCATGTATAGATACATGATACGATCCACAACTGAATGGTAGACACGAAGTCCTCAAATACAAGACACTTCCTCAAATGGAATACATAATGGTCAACACCAAATACAATATCACATCTCAAGCCAGGAAAACTCACGGGTACGCTGAATTCTTGTCAAATATTATGCAAGATACTACCGAGGTGAGCGGCCCGATTTCGTAAGAGTAATGGAACAAATTCTTATGGTGGCGTATGGCCACATCCTAGCTGAGGCATTCAGCCCGATCCCGTAATCTTGTAAACTGTCGAAGGTCGACCGATACGAATCGTAGATACATCTCGTAATACTACTGAGGCAAACAATCTGATCGCGTAATGATACTGCTGAGGCATTTAGCCCGATCCTATAGGAATAGTGAAGACTTGACGTGTCACTGGCCCCACCCACGAATATATGAGTGAGTTATGGAACTCAAGAAACTTACGGACAAATTCGTACGACACTGGAGAAATCCGTAAAAGGAAGGGTAATCTCTATTGCTAATCAAGTGACTTTCGAAATATCTAAAATCATATATCCGATAATTTACGCAAGTCTAGTCTCAGGTAAAATATAAATTAAAGCGATTAAACAGGCAAGAATAACCCAAATAGTATAATTAAAGCATGACGTGAGTCTAATTCTACCCAAACCTAATCAAGAATTCTAGCATACACACAGACACTCGTCACCTCAAATGTGCATAGCTCCCACAACATGAAGAACATAGCAAATATAGCGCCTACGGGGTAAATTCCCCCTTACAAGGTTAGACAGGAGACTTACCTTGCTCCAAAATTCGATAACCGGCTCCAACGACTCTCAAACATCTCAAACCGATGCCAAACAATCCAAAGCTAATCAAACAACGTCCAAACCAATAAAAGCATACTCCAATACTCGTAATTTAACAGTTTATAACAATTCTCAACTCTACTAAAAAAAGTAAGAAAGTCAACCCCCGGGTCCACATGCCCGAATTCTGAATCTTTTTCGAAGATAAACATTATCCACAATACCATGAACTCAAATATATAATGTATTCCTAATTACATGTCCAATTTGGTGGTCAAAATGCAAAAATATCACTTTTTGGTTTTCTTACAAAATCGCACAATTTCTACCAACTTTTTTTATGTTAAATGCAAAAATACCACTTTTAATTTATTTTCCAAAATTCCACAATTTCTACTAATATTTAATGTTAAAACCCATTTGTAATCCATGTATTTAACTTACAACAAGTGGGAATAAATTACCTCATGATAGATGATGAAAATGGCTCTTCCAAGTCGCTCCAAATCGCCTCAACAAGAGAGAAATTGAATAACATGGGCTTACCCCCGAGCTCCACGTTATAAGCTTCTGCCAGGCCCTCCATCGCGTTTGCGAGCCCCTGGCCATGTTCGCGAAGTACTTCCCGCCGAATGCTTCGCGTTCGCGAGCTCTACATTGCATTCGCGATGACTAATTGTCCCTGGCTCAATTTCGCCCTTCGCATTCGCGGTAGATCCCAAAGGGCAGACACCCGCACTTCTTTGTGTTCGCGACTCCCTTGTCGCGTTTGCGTAAGGTAAAAGTCCCCTAGCCCCAATTCCCTCTCCGCGTTCGCGATCCCTTCATTGCATTCGCATAGCACAAATTCTCATCAGTCAAATTACTTCATCGCGAACGCGCGCTCCCACGTGTTCGCGAAGAACAACACCAGAAACCAGCACTAGCAACAACAAAACAACCAACCTTGATCCGTGACCATCCCGAATCACACCGAGGCTCCTGAGATCCCGTACAATCACACAAGAAGCCCCAATACCTTATCCAAACTTGTACAAAGGATTTAAATATCACGAATAACATCAAAATCATGAATCGACAATCAAAATCCTTCTTTTAATTTTCAAACATTCAAACTTCGTCAAACGTGTCCGAATCACACTTAGACATTTCATATTACGACCAAACTTCACATAGAAGTTCCAATCAGTAAAATAAACCTGTCCAAGGTCCCGAAAAATCACCCGGAGTCCGCTAACACCAAAGTACACTCTAAGTTTAACATAGCAAATTTCAAACCTTTAAAAATGTAAATTTCCGTTAATAAGTACAAAATCTCTCCCGGACCATCCAGTACTCAACCCGAACATACGCCTAAGTCCAAAATCACCTTAAGAACCAATAGGAACCTTCAAATCCCGATTCCGAGCTCGTTTACTCAATAGTTAAACCTTGGTCAACTCTTCCAACTTAAAGCTTTAGAATTGAGAATTTTCCTTCCAAATCAACTCCGAACTTTCCGAAATTCAAATCCCACTACACGTGCAAGTCATAATATATTAAGTGAAGCTACTCAAGGTTTAAAACTACCAAACAATATGCTAGAGCTCAAAAATACTCGTCGGGTCGTTACAACACATGGATCAGTTTAAGTCAATTTTTCAAGCAGTAATTATGCTCGATGGACCTTTTTAGAGCTATCGTTATATTTTAATCCCGTTAAAAAAATTGATAAAACAATCTCGAATTTTGAAATCACTGCTTGAAGTTTGAAGCGTGGTACCAGAATTTATAAAAAAATTCTGATAATTACCATATTTTATGACATATCCTAGTAATCACCATATGAAAAGTTCTCGCAATTGTCATATTGTTGCAAATCATAGTGATCACCATATGAAATTTCTTGTGGTTACCATAATTTTACAAATCCTGGTGATTACCATATGAAAATTCTAGCGATTACCATGTTATTGTAGCAAAACGTGAGGATCATCATATCGAAAATTCTGGCGATTGTCAGGAGCGCTTCTCAAAATTTCGGGAGAGAGAATTCTCCAATACTTTTCTTATTGAGGTCAAAAAATCAATAATGGTATCAAAGTGTCATGTTTCTATCATTCCCCCGTTTCATCAACTAGACTTTCTTTAGTGTTTTTTATTTATTTTTTAATTTCTTTTCTTTATCATTGTACACAATTATTTCAGATATGCAGTTTCAAATATCTAATACATTCTAATCTGTCTTTCGAATTGGTTCCTTGTGTTTCACCCTTCTTTTGCCTAATGTGATTTGTAGATGTGTAACCAAAAAGAAATCTGTAGAGGTGACAATAGGTGTGAAGCATAGAAGAAAATGAATAGAAGTTGTTGGAACCAAAACACGGTAATGGCATAGGCAGGCCAATTATTGGATGTCGGCCAAAAGCATAGAAGAGAATGGAAATGGTGTTTGAAGCATCCTGATTCATTAGAACAACACTTCATCTCTTGTAATGTTTGATATCCCTATTTGTTTTGATTTATTTCTTATAAATATATTGGGAAAGAAAACATTGTTGGATAAAATTCGTAGGAAGGAAATTTGTGATGACCCAAAATGTCATCTTTAAATTTAATAATTAAATTCTATGTTCTAAGACCTCGAAAAGCACTATTTATCATTTCTCGACTTGCGTGCGCAGTTCGTAAAATTTTTTGAAAAGTTTTTATGTGAAAAATGGATTAAAATGTAAATTAGAGCTTTAAAACTAAATTGAGTTGACTTTGGTCAACATTTTGAGCAAACGGACTCGGATCAGTATTTTGACAGTTTTGGTAGGTCCGTATCGTGATTTGGGACTTGGGCGTATGCCCAGAATCAAATTCCGAGGTCCCTAGCCCGAGATATGGAATTTTGATGAAAAATTAAAAGTTTAAGTTCAAATATTGATCGGATGTCGAATTATGTACAAACGACCCCTGAATAGAATTATGATGATTCCAACAGCTCCAGATGGTGATTTTGGACTTAGGAGCGCGTTCGGAATTTAATTTGGAAGTTTGTAGTTAAATTAAGCTTTAAATGGCTAAAACAAGAATTTAAGTTTGGAAGTTTGACCGGGGAGTTGACTTTTTGATATCGGAGTCGAAATCCAGTTCTAAAAATTTTTATAACTCCGTTATATCATTTATGACTTGTGTGCAAAATTTGAGGTCAATCGGAGTTGGTTTGATAGGTTTCGACATCGAATGTAGAAGTTGGAAATTCTAAGTTTCATTTAAGCTTGAATTGGAGCATAATTCGTGGTTTTAGCGTCGTTTTAGGTGATTTGAGATTTCAAATATGTTCGGATGATGTTTTAGGACTTGTTGGTATATTTGGTTGAGGTCCCGAGGGCCTCGAGTGAGTTTCGGAAGGTTAACAGATCAAAAGTTGGACTTAAAAAGCTGCTGCAAATTTTTCTTTTGCTGGATATTTTGGGTTGTGATCGAGCCCAGATATCGAGCCCAGGGTCGACGGCCTGAGGCGAAGCCAGGGACGAGGCTCAGTATTGAAGTCACGATCGAAGGTCCAGGTCGAGGGCCATGATTGAGCCTAGTTCGAGGGCCATGATCGAAGCCACGATCGAGGCCCAGTTCCGAAGGCTGTCTGGACAGTTTTATAAAAAGAGGGCATTCGTCCCATTCGCCATTTTTAATAAATTGGAGCTTGAGCAGAGGCGATTTTGGATAAATTTTCAAGGAAAGACATTGGGGTAAGTGATTCTAACTCGGATTTGGTCTATATACACAAATATATCATTGTTTTCACCATTTAATTAGTGTTTTGAGATTGAAATTTGGGAAATATTTGAAATCTCATAGAAACGAATTTTCGAGATTTCGGTATCGATTCGGAGTCGGATTTGAGTGAAACTGGTATGGTTGGATTCGTAATTTAATTAGTTGTCGGATTTCATAATTTTTGCCGGATTCCGAGACGTGAGTCCCACGGACGAAGTTTTAATTAATTTCGAATTTTTATTGAAAAATATAGTATTTGCTTATGGAATTGATTCCTATAATTGTTAGTGATTGTATAGAATTATTCTTGGCTAGATTCAAGCCAGACAGAGTTGGATAATCGTGGAAAAGGTCTTCTATTGGATTAAATTGGAGCAAGACGAGGTAAGTTTCTTGTCTAATCTTGTGAGGAGAAAATTACCCCATAGAAAATTAAAGTAATAATTATTGCTAATTGTGGGGGCTACGTACGCACGAGTTGACGAGAGTCCATGCGTAGCTACTATTAATGCTAAAATCCGGGTAGTTTAGGACTAAAAGCATGAATTACTCGTGTAAATTGTTAGATAAGAATATTAAAAGGATGGAAACTTCATATGCTTGATTTTCTGTTTAAACTAAGTAATTGTTAAGAGAAATTGTTCATCCTCTCGAATTGATCTTATAATAAATATACTCTAACCGGAGGTACATAAGAAAATATCCTCCTTTCTTGTGGAGCGGGCTGAACGCCTCGGCAGGATAGATGCTTCTATGGATCGTGCCGCACGTCCTTCGGTAGTGTACACGACACTCTAGATCGGGCCGAACGACCTCGGCAGAAATCGTGCTTAATAATAATAATAACAACGATACTTTGATAGTTTATTGTAGCTTGTGAAGCTAATTGATAAATTGAAAATCTTTGGAATTTAAAGAATTATTATTCCTGCTTGTTAAGGAATTATTGTTATTCCTGTAAATGAGACTAATTGATAAATTTGTTGGAATTGAAGGAATTTAATTATTTCTGCTGGCTAAATAAATTATTGTTATATTCGGTGAATCATGATGATTTAGATATTCTAGTTTTATTTCAATTATTATTATTGACCCATAGTGAGTGTCAAAATCGGCTATCTCGTCTCTACCACTTCGAGATTAGGCTTGATACTTATTGGGTACACGTTGTTTACGTATTCATACTACACTTGTTGCACTTTTTGTGTAGGACCTGAGGCAAGTACTAGTGGGGGACCTATCGCCTTACACCCACATTAACCAGAGGCATAGTGGTGAGCTACCTTTCTGCAGCGACCAGTGTCCCTTCTAATATTTATATTCTGTCTATTTTTATTTCAGACAATATTTGAGGTTTTGTATAATCTACTAGAATACTCATATAATTGTGACACCAGATGTTGGCACACACATTGGTTGACCTAAGAGTTGCTTATTTTCTTGGTTATTTTAAATTACTGGTTGGCTTGCCTAGCTGTAGTGTTGGGCGCCATCACGACCTAAAGGTGAAATTGGGTCGTGATAAAATTGTAGAGATCAAAATTTTAATGGATCAAACCCATACAAAATTTGGGTTAAATCCTAAATTCAAGACACTAGTAGATGACTCTTGAAACTCTAGGAGTCCATTAGGGTTACTTGGAGGCTACTCTAACAAAATTCTAATTTGGAGGCTATTCTACCCTAACAACGGGTCACTCCTCTAAAAATGGTTTCATAGTCCCTTAAAAAAAACATCTCCAAAATTGAGATCATATCAAAAATCCCATAAACTCGTGGGATATTCATAAATAAATTAAGATATGGCTCGATACTTGTTGATAATTAAATATATTAATCCTTTCATGGAGATCAAATACATCCCAAGAAACACCATATCATCTACGTTCGAGAAACATGTTGCTTTAACCCTCGAATCATGGAGATAATCAAGAAAAAAGAATCAAAGGAACATACATAATTGTACCTGCATTGTTTATCAGTAAAATTATGTTTTTTCATATTTTATTGTGATTGCAGTTTATTTTTTGTATCGCAAAAATTTTGTTGCAAACAAATTGGCATGCCAGTAGGACAAGTTTTGCCCTTCATCTCTTCCTCCCGCAAATTGAAAACTACAAGTTTTATAATTATCTATTACGATGGTCGAGTACTTCCAGTCTCATCTTCAACTTTCGACAAGCCTACACGCTGATAAACCTTGAAATACGGAGGATTTGTAGACATCAAAATTTTAACGAATCAAGCCCATATAAAATTTGGGCTAAATTTTAAATTCAAGATACTATAAGACTACTCTTGAAATTCTAGGAGTCTATTAGGGTTGCTTGGAGGCTACTCTATCAAAACCCTAAATCACGACCCAAAACTTCACTAAGTCGTGATGATACCTAATCCAACCCGCTCGATAAGCCAAACAATATAAGTTACTACTATAACGTGAAATCATCAATATATTAATAAAACTAAAATAGAATTCAATACAACTATCCCAAGGACTAGTACTACAAGTCATGAGCCACTATGACCTAGATTTGCAAAGCTAGTAAAGAATAAAATACAATATTTGTTTGAAGGTTACATAAAGATAAATGAGGTCCTAGTCCACGATGAACAAATGGTAGCTCGAAGCTGGGACCGCTGCAGCTTTAATGTCTGCCTTTGTTGTCTAAAGCATGCCAACTCTAAGAATCTGCACGCAAGATGAAAAAGTATAGTATGAGTACAACCAACATCATGTATTCAGTAAATATCTTGACTAACCTTAGAAAAGTAGTGATAAGGTTTTTAAGAGGGTGTTTGGATTGGCTTTTAAGCTGGTCAAACCAGTTTTAAGTTATCTCTAGCTTATTTGAGTGTTTGGCACAATTTTAAAAGTGCTTAAAAGCACTTGATTTTAAGTCAAAAGGCCCAAAACAAGCCAAAAACAATAAGTTCGGCAATCCCAACTTATTATTTTTTTTTGACTTAAAAGCTACTTGAGTTGACCAAGTTGTTTACCCTTTTATCCCTAATATTTTATTATTATTCCAAAATACCCTTCACAACAGAAGCCCTAAATTTATTCCTTTCTCTCCCGTTCTTCATTTCCTGTGTCTTTCCTCCATCGACCAACATTGAGATTTCAGATCAATTGTACAAGTGAGGAAGAACTAAAGTAATACGTGGTGAAATTGCACTATCTATAGCAACCGCACAGAAATTTAGTGAAACTATCCACTTAACCACGAAATGGATGTTCAGGATTTTGGTAAACAATTTCTATGTAATCTCATGAAGGCAAGTGGACAATTTTAAATTTTAGTTATCATTATTCTGTCAATTAGAATTTTGCTCAACTGTAAAAAGCTTAATATCAAATTTCAACTATTCCTACTATTCCGGGACTATGTTATTTATGTGTTTGTCTTTCATTTAACTTTTATAATTGTTTGATAAAGTAAATTAAACTAAACCAATTTTAAAATTTGTCTAATTAATTTAATTTCACGTGTCTTGAAACATGAATTAATTGAGATTAGAATCATTTTATAATAAAAGATTTTATAGTAATTAATTATTTTTAGTGTTAACAGTTTTAAGGATATTTTACTCCTTATAACAGAAAATGTGTTTATAAGCACTTTTTAGCTAAGCACTTTTTAGCCAAACACATCATCAACTTATTTTCAGCTTCAACACTTATATCCAAACACATAACTGCTTATTTTTAAAACAAACTCCAACACTTAAAAAGTGTTTTTAAGAACCAAGTGCTTAAAAGTTACTTAAATTCAGCCAATCCAAACGGGCTCTAAGTCAAAGATACTCATTTTGTAGAACCTGTGCAGCTCAATAACATGTATAATACAGAGAAAATATTCCGTAAAAATAATTACAAAATAAAGAATATCAATAATAAAAGTGCACAACTGGGATAGGGTAATAAAAAAACTCTACCAATTAGACATGTGCAACAAATACAATTTGTACCAACCTCGCTTATATAGGGGTATACACCATATAATATCAGTGCTCGATACTCGTACATGACTGTAAACCTGTGCCAAACATGATCTGATTCTTTATCGATTTCCAAATAACATGTTCAAGAGAACCTTTCAAGAATTAAATATATCAATATATAATGACAACTTCCTTATCACGTCAATCTGGTATGCTACCGACAACTCAACAAAATATGAGATGTCAACTCCACGTAGGTAAATCCATCTTGATAACCAATTGATCAAATAATAACAGGAGATTAGCATGTTAGATGCAACGCAACAAATGATATAAAAAATACATGACACATATAAAGAAGTCACATGGACATTCAAGAATGTCACTCTCGTCATTACATAACATGACCCACAATGCCACCCGCATGCGCAATATCAATAAAGACCACTCTTATTTCTCCACATGTGCATATCACCATTCTTATTTTGTCACATGGGCAAGCCTGAAAACACTCCACCCTCATTTCACCCCATGTGCAATAATAATCACAATTGCACAGCAAGGACATCGTGCCAACACCCAATGAAAATCGCACCGCAAAGACCTTGTGCCATACTATCATCACAATCGCATGGCAAAGACCTCGTACTACAATATAATCACAATTGCACGATAAAGACCTTGTGCCACAAATATCATCCCAATCGCACGACAAAGACTTCGTGCCACAATATCATCACAATAAATCTGCTCAATATGTCCACAAGTGCCATAATCACAACAATGTAAGATAAACAATTATCATCAAGAGCCATATCCTCATAACTCATAAATAAAGCGCACAAGGACATGTTTAACAATAAAAATATGGATAAGGCATGACTAGGACTGCATCAATTATAGCAACCAAGTTCAAGTATACAAAGAATCACATAGTGCAGGCATCCCAATCAAGACACAACACAAGAACAAGTATGGATATGTGTTCATAACATACGTGTATCTACACCTGAGGCAAGTATAGCATAAGTCTCATGATTTGCTCATCATATTAAAAAAAGGTACCAATAGCCTCAACATTTCTCTAGCATGATATACTCACGCAACTGATTAATTCAATAATACTTAGAATCAAGTAGGACACACAGCCAAACAAAGCATAAAGTAAGCTAGAATCTACCTCGAGCATGAATACCCATGGTACATATATATACACCCGTCCTCATATATACATCACCCCTACATGTAACAAATAATATCAATTATTAGAAAATATTCCCTCAGCCACAGCTAGGCAAGACACTTACCTCAAACAAGTTAAATTAATACTCTAAAACGCCTTCCTGTGCGAATCAACTCCCGAACGGCTCAAATCTAGCCAAACACAACTCAATAATATCAAATAATTCCATAGGAATAAAAATCAAACGATAAAGGTCAAATCTTTAATCAAATACGCAAAGTCAACCAAAAAGTCAACCCGGGACCGCCTTCTAGAACCCGACAAAAGTCACAAATCGCGATCACCCAAACTAACATGAGTCAAAATATACAAGTTTCATCCAAACCTGGCTCAAAATCGATGGTCAAAACCTCAGAATACACACTCTTTAAGTGTAGACAAAAATTCCAAATTTGCTTCCTTACATTCACCCATATAATGCCAAAATCAAAAAAAGAATCATGAATAATAATCAAATTCGAGTTAAGAATGCTTATTCAATCCAAGTGGGTGAAAAACACATAAAAATCGCTCCAATACGAGTTCCCAATCTCAAAATATGAAATAATAAAGCTAACCCTCTAACATATGTCCCTGCCAGGTATCCTCGCACCTGCGCTCACTAATCCGCAGGTGCGACGTTGCTTCTGTAATAACAACTTTGCTTTTGCGAACTCCGGCCCTCATGCCAAACCACACTTCTGCGACCAAACCTCTGTAGGTGCGGCACCGCAAGTGCGACCAACCATCTGCATCTACGGTTCTTCTTCTTTTACTCAGAAAAACATCGCATGTGTGATCCATATACCACAGATGCGACACCATATATGCGATAGAAACCCCGCATCTGCGACCTACTCCCATCATGACCAATATGCGCTTCTGCGCACCAAGAACTACATATGCGACTTCGCATCTGTGCAACCCTTTTCGCTGGTGCGAAAGCACCATAACCAACAATCCATGCAAACTCTGAAATGGTCCAAAATCAATCTGAATCACACCCAGGCACTATGGGACCCCGCTTAATTATACCAATAAGTCCAAATACTTCGCCCAAACCTATACAAAGGCTCCAAAAACCATAATTAACATCAAAACCAAGAATCATTGATCAAGATCTATCTCTTCATAAGCTTCGAACTTTAAACCAAGCGTCCGATTCATGTCTAGCCAATCCGAAATGAACCCAAAGTTTTGACACAAGTCCCAAATGGTGTAATGGACCTGTTCTAGTTCTCGGAACAACAATCCGACCCTGATAGCCTCAAAGTCAACTCCCGGTCAAACTTATGGACTTTTCAATTCTTCAAATTGACAATTTTCGACAAAATGAGCCAAAACCTTCTAATAACATCTAAATTCAATTCTGAACATACGCCCAAGTCCAAAATCACCATACGAATCTATTGAAACCATAAAAATACGAATCCGAGGTCGCTTACTCATAAACCAAACCTTGGGCAACTTTTCTAAGTTAAAGCTTCCAAATTGAAAATTACTCTTCTAAAATCAATCCAGACCTTTCCCAAAACCGAAACCTATCATGCACGCAAGTCGTAATACATCATATGAAGTTACTCATGACCTCAAACTACCAAACAGAATGCCAATGCTCAAAACAACTAGTCGGGTCGTTACATTCTCCCCCACTTAAATATACGTTCGTACTCGAACGTGCCAAGAGTCGTTTGAAAGCCATCAAATCACTGTATAAAATTACCTTACACATACCCATGGGAGATTCCACGTCACCTCAATTAATATAAGCCCGTCAACACAACCTAACTGAAGACTCTTTATTCAAACTTAGTCTATAAATCTCAGAATCTAATCTACAACATCTGAAATTCCTTATAAGACCCGATTCTTGCATATATACACTGTATAAGTCTAAACAAGTTGCATCAAGTCCTAACCATATTCCAAGATACAATCACAGGATGTAACACATAACTCATGTACTCATAGTACTAACTTCTGACCATAATAGTTGCTCATGACTAAATCCGGTATCGGTAACATACTTCATATCAAATAGGACCTTTTCCAAACCTTCAGAACATTGCTAATGATGAAGAAACACGTAGAAATTCATAACCCTCTTTAGATCAACAGGTGGTAAGGCTCTTTCACCGACAAGAACCATTCTCAAATTCTGAGCTGACAAATGACTTCGTTCTTCCAAACATACCTTATCCAAATCTGATTGCTCTAATTCCAGAAAAAATAACCTTATCACACCAATACAAGCTTCTCGACCGACATGCCACACCCAATGCCACCTAGAGCCACATATGATGCAATATGTACCCAACAAGCAACAACTCAAATATAATTGAAGAAGGAAAGAGAACCAAATGAGAGAACTATCTAACAAGTGCAATAGGTACAACCCCAACAACACCATACTATGAATCCATCAACAAGAGAGAATCAAAACACATGAAATAATCACAAAGAACCTCATCCTAACGTAGCTCAGTTGTGATACGTATCCCGGTCCAAACATATTGATCTACATCGAATATCGATCGAGCCGTAATGCTCACCATCAATAACCACATGCATATGAATAGCAAACACGCAAAGTGCATGACCGTAACCATGGAGAAATGCCATATACCACAGACAGGAAAACCATAACCAATGCGCAATAATCATTTCAGCACCCTAAAAGCCATCTCGCTCGAATCTCGCCAAGAGGCCATGATAGGAATAAGATCAACTCTAGCCAATGGCACACCCTAGCAATTGTTGTGCTCAGTAAACAAACCTGATCTGGTGTAGGATGCATATTCTCATTAGGCCTACCAATAGGCCCTAAAACAATTTCGATCATCCAATGAAATAAGCAAATAATTCCCCCCCCCCCCCCCC
>AWOL01S0036940.1:195270-223034 GCA_000715115.1 Nicotiana otophora | reverse complement strand
AAAAAAAAAAAAAACAAGTCCCCAGTAACCTATCTGTAACACATGCCATCAACTGACTAACTCTTAACACATCTTCAGAGTACGCAATCGAGGAATAGTCTGCCTCTGAGAACATTTAGCCTCTAAACCTCAAGGATATAAGAATCTCCATGTTCGATCTTCAAGTCTCCTGCTCAAATAACTGATAAGTTACTCATACAAAATCAACTCATCAGGAGTACTTTTATACGCCTTCCGCGCCATGTAATAAAACATGAACATTTGCAGTCCACTACCAGGCGCTCCCTGTAGTACTAGTCAATCATATGCAAGTCCTTCTTCTCTTAGGCGACCAAAGATAGTTCTAGCATCCTCTAACATCTGAAATCTCTTATGTTGACTAAAAACTCATAACCTCATTTTTTGGAACTGAACTGCAACCTTGTCCATGAAAATATCAATCCCACACGGTGCACCGCACCTATCATGCTATCTTATGAAAAATACGAAAAACCTTATAATCAACTCTAACTCACAAATAGCATAAACACCCATCAACCCAAAAGCTTCTACTTAACCTAATCCAGGTGAACATCACAACACACATCAAAACTTCTACACTCGTAAAAGACATGAACCTCGAACCATGAATCAAAACCGTCACGTACTCTCCCAAACCCGCTAGCACCTAGCCAAGCCATCATAAATGATCTATCTAAATCAACCATGTAACGCAGACTGCCAGACCCAAAAGTAACTCAAACCGAAATGCTCACTCTAAAGAGACCCTCTCCGAATCCAAAGCTTTTTCTTGTATCTCTCTAATCCATGTATAGTCAATAATGATATAGAAGTACCGCACCTCTCGGCACCATCCAGTACAAATCTCGACTTCTAGCCATACACAAATCCAAAAATCCTTAAATACCACATATAAATCTTGAACCCATTAGAATTTCACGATAGTCATCAACTCCGCCCCAATCTCTGATGCACAATCAATATGCACCGAACAACTTGTTCTCCACAAACATATGAATATCCAAAAGAATCAACCAAGAAATTCCTTTTCCTTGCATATCACATTCACAAAAAATATCAAACTCGAATCATGCCAAGATTTACATATACCCACAACGTATAGTACACCATACCTCCAGCCAATCCATTACTTGAATCAGCCTCGAAGTCATCCTTTTCCAAGTCATAAATAATACACAAGCATCCCTTAGTCCGGAAACTTATATAACACATGACCATGCAATCCGATTGTCAATAACAAACTCTCCCACTTAGCTTGAATCCATAGAACACATCACTTGTAACCCACAGTACCCTTCCTTCATAGATGCCCCGATCTCGCACTGTTAATCAGTTGAATACTTCATAAACTCATGTATCACTAGTCATGAAATGCTCCAAAAGTCTGCCAAATATATACTCATCCTTGTGACAGTCGTGTGAGCTTCCTTAAGTGATCCGATCCATGATATTTGCACATGCACTCTACTAGATTCAAAGAAAAACTCTTCATAGAAACCTTATAAGGATCACACAACCTCATACCTTCTCGCAGGATATAATCCACCTACTTAGCCTCCAATCGACATCTCTCTATGACCACACCATGGTCACAACCACTATGCAATCAATTAATCATCTTGGATCCATAAATCCGCTTCGTCCCACAAATGAACAACTGAAAAATCTACCAACCTATCAATATCTAAACCTAAACAACACCTTGAGGCGATGATTAAGCATCTATAGCCCTCATAGTCCATCCAAAGTATCACAAGTCATCGATACATAGTTGATACCGAGTGCGCAACATCCACATACGAGTGAATAGGAAAAAATCAAAGATATAGGCTTCAAGCTAAAACAAGATCGCACGATAAAGTAAAGAAAGAAAAAACATTTCCTAGATGTCTTGTAGCCTATAAAAGATATATATGGACGTCATCATATCAATCTTCAAGACTCTACTAGACACTTGCTCATGATTCGTAAAACCTATGAACTTAGAGCTTTAATACCAACTTTTCACAACCCAAAACCCCACCAAGTCATGATGGCACCTATCAACCTGTTAGGTAAGCCAAACAATATAAGTTACTACTATAATAAGAAATCGTCACTATATTAATAAAATTACAACAAAATTCAATACAACTATCCCAAAGACTGGTAGTACAAGTCATGAGCCACTATGATTTAGATTTATAAAGCTGGTAAAAGAAGTAAATACAATAGCTATTTGAAGGTTACATAAACAGAAATGAGGTCCTAATCTACCATTTATAAATGGAAGCTCAAAGCTCGGATGCAGCTACAACTACAATACCTGCCTTCGTCAGCCACAGTAGCTCAGCTCCAAGAATTTGAACGCAAGGTGCAGAAGTGTAGTATTCATACAACCGACCCATGTACTCAGTAAGTATCTTGACTAACCTCAGAGAAGTAGTGATGAGGTTTTTAAGTCAAATGATACTTACTTTGGAGAACCTACGCAGCTCAATAACATGTATAATGCAGAGAAAATATTCCAGAAAGACAATTACAAAAAATAACAGCAGTAAAGGCGTACAACTGAGATAGGGTAATAAACAAACTCTACCAATTAGACATATTCAATAAATACAACTTGCACCAATGTTATTTTCGTACGTTAAAGTTTCATCTTCAGATAATCAACGTAGACTCGGGGATGATATTATCTTGAGATTATAAGCATTTATGCTATTTATAATAGGCGATAAGTAAAATGCCGTGAAGGTTAAAGGGTAAACGAATCAAAGAAACTGAGTTTCGTTGAAGATTGTCGATTTGGAAAAAAATACGGTCCGAGCTAGTACCCGGTATTTATGGACTAGTGTCATACAAGGTACTACATGACCATGATAGTAAAGGTGTATAAGAATTAACTCCCCAACATGGCAGCCACATGGAATCCATTAAGTGACTCTTGAATCACCTTGCAAGGTGGCAACACTTCAAGAGATGAGCACCTTAACTCTTTGGGATAAAGAATGTTATCAAAAGACTTCTTTAATTCACAAAAATGAAGATATTTATATCCTCAAAGTGACGGATAGCTTCAACTAGAAAAGTTATACAATATTGTGATCAAATTCATTAAGAGAGATGGATTAAACATTCAACAAGGTAACGATCTTAAGCAAAAAATTCATACGAAATTATACTGCGTAATAGCAATGGGATTTTACGATTCTAAGGGAGTACGGTGCAATCTTTCCCAATAATACCATACGAATTTTTCCCTACTCCATGTATGTTAAAGTAAAGCCCTTCCTTCATTTTGGCATGATCTCGTAACTACATGCGTTTGATAACGAGGCATAAAGAAATGTTCATACTCCCGAATTTATATATATTATCCAAGTCTCATAAGTTACAGTATTTTTCCTTATCGAAACTTCATATTCAATTGAGTATTGTCTTCTTCCAGTCAAAAGAGCGGAGGGTCTATATATATACAGTATTACAGTATTTTCCCCACCATCAATCTATAATCGGTGGGCAGGTCCATATTGGGCAACCTCTGATCAGATGGTAAGTTATATACCGAGCCTACTGTGGACGAGCGCCTATGAGCGAGCCCAGCATGGCCGAGGTACAGAGCCTAATATGGCCGAGCGCCTATGAGCGAACCTACTACGGTAGAGCAGTTACACGTTTCGAGCCTTATAAAGCCGGACATCTATTTTATTTACTATATTGAGAGAGTTGAGTCAGTATCAATAGGTAAGTATATCTCCAGATAATCTTTGACTCCCAGTTACTTTCAGTTATTATATTATCAGTTCAGTTTCAGCTTTCAATTATTTTATTGCCTTGCATATTCGGTACGTTATTTCATACTGACGTCCCTTTTTCTGGGGACGCTGCATTTCATGCGTGCAGGTTCATACAGACGGGTAGACCTCCTCAGTAGGTGTTGTCCGAGTTCAGCTTTATCGGTAAGCTCCACGTCCTTCGTAGTTGCCGGGTCTAGAGTTTTATGTACATTATATATATATATATATATATATATATATATATATATATATATATATATATATATATATATATATATATATATATATATATATATATATATATATATATATATATATATATATATATATATATATATATATATATATATATATATATATATATATATATATATATATATATATATATATATATATATATATATATATATATATATATATATATATATATATATATATATATATATATATATATATATATATATATATATATATATATATATATATATATATATATATATATATATATATATATATATATATATATATATATATATATATATATATATATATATATATATATATATATATATATATATATATATATATATATATATATATATATATATATATATATATATATATATATATATATATATATATATATATATATATATATATATATATATATATATATATATATATATATATATATATATATATATATATATATATATATATATATATATATATATATATATATATATATATATATATATATATATATATATATATATATATATATATATATATATATATATATATATATATATATATATATATATATATATATATATATATATATATATATATATATATATATATATATATATATATATATATATATATATATATATATATATATATATATATATATATATATATATATATATATATATATATATATATATATATATATATATATATATATATATATATATATATATATATATATATATATATATATATATATATATATATATATATATATATATATATATATATATATATATATATATATATATATATATATATATATATATATATATATATATATATATATATATATATATATATATATATATATATATATATATATATATATATATATATATATATATATATATATATATATATATATATATATATATATATATATATATATATATATATATATATATATATATATATATATATATATATATATATATATATATATATATATATATATATATATATATATATATATATATATATATATATATATATATATATATATATATATATATATATATATATATATATATATATATATATATATATATATATATATATATATATATATATATATATATATATATATATATATATATATATATATATATATATATATATATATATATATATATATATATATATATATATATATATATATATATATATATATATATATATATATATATATATATATATATATATATATATATATATATATATATATATATATATATATATATATATATATATATATATATATATATATATATATATATATATATATATATATATATATATATATATATATATATATATATATATATATATATATATATATATATATATATATATATATATATATATATATATATATATATATATATATATATATATATATATATATATATATATATATATATATATATATATATATATATATATATATATATATATATATATATATATATATATATATATATATATATATATATATATATATATATATATATATATATATATATATATATATATATATATATATATATATATATATATATATATATATATATATATATATATATATATATATATATATATATATATATATATATATATATATATATATATATATATATATATATATATATATATATATATATATATATATATATATATATATATATATATATATATATATATATATATATATATATATATATATATATATATATATATATATATATATATATATATATATATATATATATATATATATATATATATATATATATATATATATATATATATATATATATATATATATATATATATATATATATATATATATATATATATATATATATATATATATATATATATATATATATATATATATATATATATATATATATATATATATATATATATATATATATATATATATATATATATATATATATATATATATATATATATATATATGTATATGTATATAGGTTATGGGTAGGTCGGTGCCCTGTTTCGATCACAATACATCCATCAGTAGAGGCTTGCAGACATATCCTGTCAGTTAGTACAGTATGTTGGGCTTGTAGGCCTTGTATGTATATTTTGTTGGTTTGTCAGCTATAGTAGTTATGACGGCCTTATCGGCCCAGCTTTATATTGATATTTAATCAGCGTTATCTTCCGTTCAGTTTTATATTTTTTTTCACAAATTGTCTTGCAATGTGGCCACGACCAAAGTATGACATTATATGTTCAGAATCCCTTAGTCGCAAGTTGGTATGCAAGGATAGGTGAGGCACCGGGTGCCGGTCTCGCCCCCCAGGTTCGGGGCATGAAAAAGTGGTATCAGAGCAGTTTTGTCTTAGGGAGTCAACAAGCCGTGTATGGTAGGGGCTTTTTTATAGATGTGTTATGCACCACATTATATAAGCAGGGGACTATAGGGTATTTAGGAGTTGGTTACCCTTCTTTCAAATCTAAATCGTGATGTAGAAGTGAGTTATAGGAAATTTGAGTTAAACGTATGTGTTGGCATCTATATGCACAAATGACGGTGACTAGGAAGACTACGGCTAGCCAGATGAGAGATACAATAGTAGGTGAGTCCCAGGAAGAAACCCCTACTCAGCCATTACCGGCTCCTCCACCACCTAAAGAGATTCCTAGGGAGACCGCACATCAAGTTCCCCCTCCGCTTCCATCAGATCAGGACTTGAAGAGTGCGGTGCATTTGTTGACACAGTTGGTAGCTACCCAACAACATGCTAGGGAACCCGCTAGTGCAGGATCTTCTGAGGGGCCTGGGAGTTCAAGGGTCCGAGAGTTTATTTCTTTGAGTCCCCTAGAGTTTACGGGGACAGATCAGAGGGAGGACCCACAGGATTTCATATATCAGCTTCACAGGATCTTTCGGGTTATGCATGCCATGGAGAAAGAGGCAGTTGAGCTAGCATCTTTTCGACTCCAAGATATAGCCATCCTTTGGTACGAGGGATGGTATAGGTCCAGGGGACGTGATGCACCTCCAGCTATTTGGGAGAATTTTTCGGATGCCTTCTTTGACCAGTACTTACCGCGGGAGATCCAACAGGCTTGAGTTGATCAGTTTCTAGCCCTCAAGAAGGGCAATATGAGTGTTCGAGAGTATAGTTTCCGTTTTGACTCATTGGTCAGATATGCACCATCCATAGTTGCTACTATGCGGGACAGAATTCATAGGTTTATAGCAGGGTTGGCCCCAGAGTTGACCGAGGCATGTGCCACTGCTGCATTGTAGGATAGTATGGATATGTCCCAAATTCAGGCATTCGCCCAGAATATAGAAAGGGGTAGGCGTCGACAACATGGTATAGAGAGGACTGAGTTAGGACAACGTAAGAGGATGAGATTTGCCAGGTCTCATGAGCAATCTCAGGGTAGTTATAGGCCCCAGTATTTTGAATGACCACCTAGGACTCTGCCACCTCAGTTACAGGGTTATCGGTATGACCGCTATACTCAGTCAGGACCAGGTGAGAGCTCATGGGCGTCGGGTTTGCAGCGACAGCGAGGTTCAGGGCAGACATGGTCATTTCTACCACAGTGTGAGATTTGTGGTAGAGGACACTTGGGCCAATGCCGATCCGATTTTGATGCTTGTTATACATGTGGACTTGTGGGGCATATGATGTGAGATTGCCCAAATAGAGATTCTGGGGGTATGGCATAACCAACGAATTCAGCAACAGGATCATCTGTGTCTGTGAACCCTTCAAGGCTCGAGTCTTAGTCTTTGGCGGGTAGAGGTCGAGGCAGAGGTAGAGGTTCTAGTTCAGGTGGTAACCAGAATCGTAGCTATACTTTAGCGGGTCGACGGAATTAGGAGTCTTCACCAGACGTTGTGACAGGTATGTTGACCATTTTCTCTCACGATGCTTATGCCTTGATAGACCCAGGATCTACTTTATTGTGTATTACCCCATTTGTCGCGGGGAAGTTTGGTATAGTGCCTGAAATACTAAGTGATACTTTTGTAGTATCTACACCGGTCGGAGAATCAATTATTGCTAGACAGGTTTATTGAGCTTGTACGGTGACAGTTTGTAGTCGTCATACCTCAGCCGACTTAGTTGAGCTATAGATGCTGAATTTTGATGCTATCATGGGCATGGACTGGGTGGCAGCTTGCTATGCCACAGTTGATTGTCGAGCAAAGATGGCCATATTTCATTTTCAGGGTGAGCTAGTCCTTGAATGGGTAGGTAATACAGCGACACCCAGAGGTAGGTTTATTTCTTATATGAAGGCGAGGAAAATGATTGCAATAGGGTGCATTTATCATATTGTGCGAGTTAGAGATGCAGATGTTGAGATACCTACACTTCAGTCTATTCCAGTAGTCAAAGAGTACGTAGATGTATTTCCAGATTAACTTCCAGATATTCGTCTAGAGCGAGAGATTGATTTTGGCATCGATTTACTTCCGAGAACTCAACCAATATCCATCCTTCCGTATAGAATGGCACCTGCCGAATTGAAGGAGTTGAAGGAGCAGTTAAAAGATTTGCTGGAGAAAGGTTTCATCAGGCCCAGTACCTCACCTTGGGGTGCACCGGTACTGTTTGTACGGAATAAAGACGGCTCGCAGAGGATGTGTATCGATTATAGGTAGCTGAACAAGGTAACTATTAAGAATAAGTATCCACTTCCAAGGATAGATGATTTGTTTGATCAGTTGTATGGAGCTAGATGCTTTTCAAAGATAGATTTGAGGTCGGGGTACCACCAGGTCAGAGTTCGGGAGAAAGATATTTCCAAGATAGCCTTCAGGACCTGATATGGCCACTTCGAGTACCTTATCATGTCCTTCGGGTTGACGAACCTTCCGTATTCATGGACTTGATGAATAGCCTTTTTCGGCCATTTTTAGATCTCTTCGTGATAGTATTTATTGATGATATTCTAGTTTATTCACGTTCAGAGGATGAGCATGCGGACCACCTGCGAGCGTTACTCCAAACTCTCCGTGATAGTAAATTATATGCTAAGTTTTCTAAATGTGAGTTCTGGTTAAAGTCTGTAGCATTCTTGGGGCACATTGTAACCGATGGAGGTATAAAGGTAGACACTCAAAAGATTGAGGCTGTGAAATCCTGGCCTAGACCTATAACTTCGATAGAGGTTCGTAGCTTTCTAGGCTTAGCAGGATACTATCAGAGGTTCGTAGAGGGTTTTTCTTTCCTTTCGGCACCATTGACGAAGTTGACGCAGAAAGCAACTAAGTTTCAGTGGACAGAGGTTTGCGAGCAGAGTTTACAAGAGCTTAAGAATAGGTTGACCTCAGCACCAGTTCTAACACTTCCAGAGGGTCCAGATGGTTATGCCATGTATTGTGATGCCTCAGGTGTCGGGTTAAGATCTGACCTGATACAACATGGGAAGGTAATTGCGTATGCTTCAAGGTAGTTAAGGAAGCACAAGCGGAATTATCCAACCCACGACCTCGAGTTAGCTGCGGTTGTCCATGCACTTAAGATTTGGAAGCATTATTTATATGGTATTCATGTTGATGTATTCACAAATCATAAAAGCCTACAATATATCTTCAAGCAAAAAGAGTTGAATTTGCTACAGAGGCGATGGCTTGAGTTATTGAAAGATTATGATGTTAACATTCTCTACCATCCAAGGAAAGCTAATGTTGTAGCAGATGCCTTAAGTCGCCGATCTATGGGTAGCTTAGCACATGTAGAGGCCGAGAAAAGACAATTAACTAGAGAGATTCATCAATTGGCTTGTTTTGGGGTTCAGTTAGTAGACTCTGGCAATGGTGGAGTTGTACTCCAAAATACTACAAAATCATCTCTCATAGCTGAAGTAAAGGACAGGCAGTACGAGGACCTAGAGTTGGTCGAGTTGAGAAAGTGAGTTCCTCAGCAGAAGAAGCCGTTGTTAGAGCTAAAGGGAGATGGGGTTCTCAGATATAGGGGTCGTCTATGTGTTCCAGATGTAGCGGGGCTACGATATAGGATTATGTTAGAGGCACATTATTCGTGGTACTCCATTCATCCTCGGTCGACGAAGATGTACCATGACATTAAGGATGTGTACTGGTGGAATAATATGAAGAAGAACATTAGTGTGTTTGTCACTTAGTGTCCTAGTTGCCAGCAATTGAAGGTAGATCACCAGAAACCTGGAGGGCTAATGCAGACTATAGAGCTCCCGACGTGGAAATGTGAGGCGATAAACATGGACTTTGTCATGGGTTTACCTCGTTCTTATCGTAAGTTCGATTCTATATGGGTGATAGTTTATAGGCTCACGAAATCAGCTTATTTCCTACCGGTCAGATCTACATATACAACAGAAGATTATGCAAAGTTATATATATTAAGGAGATAGTGCGGCTACGCGGAGTACCAGTATCTATTATATCTGACCGTCGGGCCCAGTTTACATCACATTTTTGGAGGCCATTTCAGAGAGGTCTAGGGACTCAGGTGAATCTCAACACAACTTTTCATCCACAGACTGATGGACAAGTTGAGCGCACAATTCAGACGCTCAAGGATATGTTATGAGCATGTGTGTTGGAATTTAAAAGAAGTTGGGATGACCATTTACCTCTTATCGAGTTTGCATATAATAACAATTACCACTCCAGTATCCAGATGACTCCGTACGAGGCTTTGTATGGGCGTAAGTGCAGATCTCCTATAGGGTGGTTTGATGTTGGAGAATCTGGGTTACATGGGCCAGACCTGGTTCAGTAGGCCGTAGCGAAAGTAAAGCTTATCCGGGAGCGACTGTTGACATCCCAGAGTCGTCAGAAGTCATATTCTGACGTGCGGCGACGAGACTTAGAGTTCGGGGTTAATGATTGGGTATTCTTAAAGGCATCACCTATGAAGGGCGTGATGAGGTTTGGCAATAAAGCAAGCTTAGCCCACAGTATATTAGGCCTTGTAGGATCATTTGGAGAGTGGGACAAGTAGCTTATGAGTTAGAATTGCCCTCGGAATTGGAGTCTGTCCATCCGATTTTTCACGTATCTATGTTACGGAAATGCATTGGCGATCCTACCTGAGTGGTGCCCACAGATGATGTACAGATTACGGAGGACTTGCCATACGAGGAAATTCTAGTTACCATCCTAGACCGACAAATCCGTTAGCTATGAAATAAGGAGGTAGCCTCCGTGAAGGTTTTATGGAGAAGCAAGAATGTGGAAGAGATGACGTGGGAAGCGGATGAGGAAATGAAGTCTAAATACCCCCACCTATTTCAAACTGAAGATATGGCTCGAGGTGGGATACCTCAGCACAGCTCTATTCAGGCCAGTAGTTCATTAGGTAAGCTCTTATTTTTTACTTTCAGAATTTATAATATACAGCTGTGTAAGGCCAAGTGTTGCTATTTATAGACATTGGCCATGTGTGGCATGTATAGTATGTTTTCTCGCTGCGTACATGTTGATTTTAGTCTAGTGTACGGAGGAGACTCTGGAAAATAATTTCCCAAAGTCTCTAAGAGTAAACATTCGAGGACAAATATTTATAAGGGAGGAAGGATGTTACATCTCGAGTTTTCGTACGTTAAAGTTTCGTATTCAGATAATCGACGTAGCCTCAGGGATGAGATTATCTTGAGATTATAAGCATTTATGCTATTTATAATAGGCGATAAGTAAAATTCCGTGAAGGTTAAGGGGTAAACGAATCAAAGAAAATGAGTTTCGTTGAAGATTATCGATTTGGAAAAATATACGGTCCGAGCTATAGTACCCGGTATTTATGGACTAGTGCCATACAAGGTACTACATGACCATGATAGTAAAGTGTATAAAGTGTGTTAAAAGCGATTAGTATTTTAAGTAATTTGAGATAATTTCTAATTATGTGGATAATTGGATAATTATTGGTTAATGGAGGACTAACAAATTGAATAAGGAATTAAGTGGATAATTATGGGATAAGAATTAACTCCCCAATATGGCATCCACATGGAATCCATTAAGTGACTCTTGAATCACCTTGCAAGGTGGCAACACTTCAAGAGATTAGCACCTTATCTTTTTGGGATAAAGAATGTTATCAAAAGACTTTTTTAATTCAAAAAAATGAAGACATTAACATCCTCAAAGTGACGGATAGCTTCAGCAAGAAAAGTTACATAGTATTGTGATCAAATTCATTAAGAGAGATGGATTAAAAATTCAGCAAGGTAATGATCTTAAGCAAATATTTCATACAAAATTATACTGCGTAATTGCAACGGGATTTTATAATTCTAAGGGAGTACGGTGCAATCTTTTCCAAAAATATCATATGAATGTTTCCCTACTCCAGGTATGTTAAGGTTAAGCCCTTCCTTCATTTTGGCATGATATCGTAACTACATGCATTTGATAATGAGGCATAAAGAGAAGTTCATACTCCCGAATTTATATACATTATCCTAGTCTCATAAGTTACAGTATTTTCCCTTATCGGGACTTCATATTCAATTGAGTATTGTCTTCTTCTAGTTAATAGATCGGAGGGTCTATATATATATATATACACACACATTATTACAGTATTTTCCCTACCATCGAGCTCTAATCGGTGGGAAGGCCCCTATTGGGCAACCTCTGATCAGATGGTAAGTTATATACCGAGCCTACTGTGGCCGAGCGCCTATGAGCGAGCCCAACATGGCTGAGGTACAGAGCCTAGTATGGTCGAGCGCCTATGAGCGAGCCTACTACGGTAGAGCAGTTATACGTTCCGAGCTGTATAGGGCCGAACATCTATTTTATTTACTATATTGAGAGAGTTGAGTCGGTATCAGCAGGTAAGTATATCTCCAGATCATCTTTGACTCCCAGTTACTTTTAGTTATTATATTATCAGTTCAGTTTCAGCTTTCAGTTATTTTATTGCCTTGCATACTCGGTACATTATTTCGTATTGATGTCCCATTTTCTGGGGATGCTGCATTTCATCCGTGCAGGTTCAGACAGACAGATGGGTAGACCTCCTCAATAGGTGTTGCCCGAGTTCAACTTTATCGGTAAGCTCCACGTCCTTCGGAGTTATCGGGTCTAGACTTTTGTGTACATCTTGTGTATATATGTATATATGTTATGGGTAGGTCGGGGCCCTGTTCCGATCACAGTACATCCATTAGTAGAGGCTTGTAGACATATCCTGTCAGTTAGTGCAATATGTTGAGCTTGTAGGCCTTGTATGTATATTTTGTTGGTTTGTCGGCTATAGTAGTTGTGACGGCCTTGTCAGCCCGGCTTTATATTGATGTTTAGTCAGCGTTAGCTTCCATTTAGTTTTATATTTTGCTTCACAGATTGTCTTGCAATATGGCCACAACCAAAGTATGACATTATATGTTCAGAGTTCCTTAGTCACAAGTTGGTACACAAGGATAGGTGAGGCACCGGATGCCAGTCTCGTCCCCCCAGGTTCGGGGCATAACAACCAACCTCGCTCACAAAGGGGTATGCACCATATAATATCTGTGCTTAATACTCGTACATGATTGTAAACTTGTGCCAAACATGATCTAATTCCGTATCAATTGCCAAATAACACGTTCAAGAGAACCTTTCAAGAATCAAATATCTCAATGCATGATGAAAACTTCCTTATCACATCAATCAGGTAGGATACCGATAACTCAACAAAATATGAGATCTTACCTCTACGTATGTAAATCCATATTGACAATCAAATAACCAAATAATAACAGATGCATAAATTATCATGTTAGATGAAACGCAAAAAAAACATTTAAAAAGGTGTGGCACACATAAAGAAGTCATATGTACATTCAAGAATGTCATTCTCGTACCACCACACAAATATAATTAATAAAATCGCCCCCAGGCCATCACATAACATCATCCACAATGCCACCCACTTGCACAATATCAATAAAGGTCACCCTTATTTCGCCACATGCGCATATCACCACCCTTATTTTACCACACTTATTTCACCCCAAGCACAATAATAATCACAATTTCACGACAATGACCTCATGCCAACACCCAATCACAATCGCACGGAAGAGCCCGCGTGCCACAATATGATCACAATCCGCCATAATATCATTATAATCAATCCGCCCAATATTTCCATAAGTGAAATAATCACAACAATGCAAGATAACAAATTATCATCAAGAGGCATATCCTTATAACTCATCAATAAAGCACACAAGGACATGATAACAATAAAAGTGCGGATAAAGCATGACTACAGCTAAATCAATTATAGCAACCAAGTTCAAGTAGTCATGCAAAGGATTACATATGTATCATAGAGTGTACGCGTCCCAATCAAGGCACAACACAAGAACAAGTATGAATGTGTATTCAAAACGTATGTGTATTTACCTCCGAGGCAAGTATAGCATAAGTCTAAAGATTTGCTCATCATGTTAAAAAATAATGTACCAATAGCCTCAACATTTCTCTAGCATGGTTTATTGTGCCCACGCAGCTGATTAATTGAATAATATATAGATTGTCACATAATCAAACAAAGCATATAGTAAGCTAGAATCTTCCCCCGAACATGAATACCAATGACACATGTATATGCACTTGTTACCTCATATATACATCACTCCCTCATGTAACAAACAATATCAATTATTAGGAATAATTCCCTTAACCAAAGCGAGGCAAGACACTTATCTCAAACAAGCCAAATCAATAATCTAAAAATGCCTTCCCGAGCGAATCAACTTCCAAACGGCTAGAATCTAGCCAAAAACCACTCAATAAGATCAAATAATGTCGTAGGAAGTAAACCCAAATGATAAAGGTCTAATCTTTAATCAAGTAGTCAAAGTCAACTAAAAAGCCAACTCGGGCGCACCTCCTGGAATCCGACAAAAGTCACAAATCTCTTAAAGTTCAGTATAGATAAAAACCCAAATTTTCTTCCTTATATTCACCCATAAAATGCCAATATAGAAGATAGAACCATGAATAATAATCAAATTCGAGTTAAGAATACTTACCCAATCCAAGTGGGTGAAAATCGCCCAAAAATCACTCCAATCCGAGCTCCGAAACTCAAAAAATAAAATAATGAAGCTAACCCTCAAACATACATCCCTGCTAGGCATCCTCGCACATGCTCCCACTAATTCGCAGGTGCGATGCCGCTTCTGTGACAACAACTTCGCTTCTGCGAACTCCATCCCTCAAGCCAAACCATGCTTTTACGACCAAACCTCTACAGATGCGGTACTGCATGTTAAACCAACCATCGGCATCTGCGGTTCTTCTCCCTTTGCTGACAAAAACATCGCATATGCGATCAATATGCCACAGATGCGGTATCGCAGATGTGATAGAAAACCTGCATCTACGACCTACTCGCACAGAACCGGTAATCTATGCAAACTTCGAAATGGTCCGAAATCAATCCGAATCATACTAGAGCCCCACGGGACCCCGTTAAATCATACCAATAAGTCCAAATACACCACCCAAACCTATACGAAGGCTCCAAACACCATAATTAACATCAAAACCAAGAATCATCGATCAAGATCAATCTCTTCATAAACGTCTAAGTTCCAACAAAGCGTCTGATTCAACTCTAGCTAATTCAAAATGAACCCAAACTTTTCACACAAGTCCCAAATGACGAAATGACCTGTTCTAGTTCCCTGAAACAATATATGGCTGGATGCTTAAGTCCAGAATTACCCAAAGGAGCTAAGGAACCATCGAAATTCAATTCCAGGGTAGTTTACAAAAAGATCAACATCTGATCAATTATTTCAACTTAAGCTTTCAACCTTGAGACTAAGTGTCTCATTTCATTCTGAAATCTCACCGGACCCAAACCGACTATCCCGACAAGTCACATAATAGCTATAAAGTACAAAATGAGCAGTAAATAGGGGAACGAGGCTACAACTCTCAAAACAACCCGCCGGGTCGTTACAAGGATAATGTGAATAAATTCAGGAATACGAACATCTCTTTATGTCTCGTTATCAAACACATGTAGGTACGAGATCATTCCAGAATGAAGGAAAGGTTTAGACCTAACATATATTATCACAATCTTTCCAATAACCATGTTGAAGTTGTCTCTTTGCACCTTAATCTACCACAACAACAACAATAATAATATCATTAAGTTACGAAAGGCACAACTATCGCATAACGAACGACAAGCTTATTTTATATTAAAACAGGCAACATCTCTCCTATAATCTTTACTTCCTCCCGATTCGAGATAACACCAACAACACAAGAACATAACAGTAACAACATATATACATTATTTTCCAATATTATATACACCACAAAATATTACAAAACAGCCCAACACACCCCAATCTCTTCATACACAAAAACGACCACCGTAGTTGTGTCAAACAGCCAGAAAATATTACGACGAACGACTAGCCCATCACCCTAAATTTATATGGTGTTTTTCCACACCCTTTCTCCTCCAAAACTCCCTAAAATAGTAGAAAAACACACAATCCAACAGCAACACAAAACAACTCACAAAACAATCCACTAAAAGTTGAATAACTCGAACTCACGACTTCCGATCACCACCCCATGAGTTCTTACAATTATAGAACGACTTTCCATACATCTCCAGTAGAAATAATGGATGAAAGAGAGCAGTAAACTTACCTTATTTGTTGAATATCTCAGCTCAATATTGGATTCTTCAAACCGTAGGTTTGCCTCCAACTAGAACTTGAAAAGAAGAGAAAATCAATTAGGGTTTATGTTCAATTTTTGGGAGGAATTTTGCAGGGGCTTATCTCTGGTTATTTTGCTATATAATGAGTGTTATATTTGCAGGAGATAAGCCATTAAAAAGTCTTTTTTGAAATATTTAATCCTCTCGTTTAAGCAAGTAGGTGACACATCTACTTGTCACCTAGTTGTCTGCGCATTCTCGCAAAACTGCATATATCTCTCTACTCCAATATCATATTGATAAACGGTTTAATGAGTTAGAAAATATACTCATAGATATTCAATTATATGGGTGTATCATCCCGTAACTATCAGTATATTGGGAGAAAATCACAGTGATATCTGATCCAAATTTTAGTAAAACTTATGAATGTAACTTGTGATGACTTTCATCAACTTTTGTTCCACAAATCGCTTCAAAATTCAAGAAGATCCATAACATCCTTTTATGGAGATCAAATACATCTCAAGGAAGTCAGTATCATCCTAGGCTCGAGAAACACGCTGCTCCAGCCCTCGAATCATGGAGATAATCATGAGAGAAAAATTAAGAAAACAAACAGAATTGTACCCGCATTGTTTATCAATAAAATTAAAATTCTTTATATTTATATTGTGATTGCAGTTTATTTGTTTTATCGCAAAACATTTGTTGCAAACAAATTGGCACACCTAGTGGGACCAGTTCTGCTCTTTATCTCTTCTTCATGCAGGTCGAAAACTACAAGTTTTAAACTTATCTATTGCGATGGTCTAGTACTTTAAGTCTCGTCTTCAACTTTAGGCAAGCCTACACCCTAACAAACCTTAGAGTTGGGGGCATTTTTAGACATTAAAATTTTAACGGATCAATCCCATATAAAATTTGGGCTAAATCATAAATTCAAGACACTATAAGACGACTCTTGAAATTCTAGGAGTCTATTAGGATTGCTTGAAGGCTACTCTGCCAAAATCCTAACTTGAAGATTACTCTACCCTAATCCTGGGTCGCTCCTATAAAAAGGGTTATATATTCCCTAAAAACAACGTCTCGGAAATAAAAGAGTTCAAGATATGACATGGTACTTTTTTATAATCAAATACTTCAAGAAGATCCACAACATCCTTTCATGGAGATCAAATACATCCCAAGGAAGTTCATGTCATCTTACGTTCAAGAAATATGTTGCTCCAGCCCTCGAATCAAGGAGATAATTAGGAAAGAAGGATCCGGGAACAGAATTGTAGCCACATTGTTTATCAATAAAATTATATTTATTCATATTTATATTGTCATCGCACTTTATATTTTGGCTTCTAAACAATTATTGCAAACAAATTGGTACACCCAGTGGGACCAGTTCTGCCCTTCATCTCTTTCTCCTGCAAATAGAAAACTACAAGTTTCAAAATTATCTGTTGCGATGGTCGAGTACTTCAAGGTATGTACCTTGAAGTAGGGGGATTTGTAGACATCAAAATTTTAATAGATCAAGCCCATACGAAATTTGGGCTAAATCCTAAATTCAAGATAATATAAGACAACTCTTGATATTCTAGGAGTCTATAAGGATTGCTTGGAGGTTAATCAACCAAAATCCTAACTTGGAGGCTATTCTACCCTAACACTGGGTCACTCCTATAAAAAGAGTTACATATTCTCTTAAAAATAATATCTCAAAATTTTTATAAATTCATGGATATTCACAAAGAGATCAAGATATGGCTGGATACTTCTTGTTAATCAAATACTTCAAGAATATTCACACTTTCATGGATATCAAATACATCAGAAGGGAGTCTGTATCATCCTACGTTCGAAAAACACGCTGCTCCAGCCCACGAATTATGGAGATAATCAGGTGATAAGAATCAAGAGAACAAACAAAATTGTACCTGTATTGTGATTGCATTCGCAAAAATGTTGCAAACAAATTGGCACGCCCAGTGGGACCATCTCTGCCCTTCATCTCTTCCTCCTTCAAATCGAAAATTATAACTTTCAAAATTATATGTTGCGTGGTCGAGTACTTCAAGTGTCGTCTTCAACTTTCAGCAACTTTATACCCCGACAAACCTTGAAGTAGGGGGCACTTGTATACATAAAAAATTTAACGAACCAAGCCCATATAAAATTTGGGCTAAATCCAAAATTCAAGATACTATAATCTACTCTTGAAATTCTAGGCGACTATTAGGGTTGCTTGGAGGCTACACTACCAAAACCCTAACTTGGAGGCTACTCTCCCTAATCTTGGGTGGGTGCTATAAAAAGAGTTACATATTCCTTTAAAAAAGTATCTCGAAAACTGAGATCATCTAAAAAATCTCATAAACTCATGGGATATTCACAAAGAGATAAAGATATGATTGGATATTTTTAGATGATCAAATACTTCAAAAAGATCCACAACATCCTTTCAGGGAGATCAAATGCATCCGAAGAAAGTCCGTAGCATCTTATGTTTGAGAAACATACTACTCTAACCCTTGAATCATGGAGATAGTCGGGAGAGAATAATCCAGGAAACAAATAAAATTTTACCCACATTGTATATCATTAAAATTATGTTTCTTCATATTTATATTTCATTGCAGTTTATTATTTGTATCGCAAAAACAATTGTTGCAAACAATTGGCACGCCCAGGGGGACCAATTCTGCCCTTCATTTCTTCCTCTTGCATATCGAAAACTATAAGTTTCAAATTCTTTTGTTGCGATGGTCGAGTACTTCAAGTCTCATCTTCAAGTTTCGGGCATTTGTAGACATAAAAAATTTAATGGATCAAACCCATATGAAATTTGGGCTAAATCCTAAATTCAAGACACTATAAGAGGACTTTTGAAATTCTAGGAGTCTATTAGAGTTGCTTGGAGGCTAATCTACCAAAATTCTAACTTGGAGGATACTCTACCCTAACCCTGGGTCTCTCCTATAAAAAGGGTTACATATTCCCTTAAAAGAATATCTTGAAAATTGAGATCATCTCAAAATCCCATAAATTCATGGGATATTCACAAAGAGATCAAGATGGATGGATACTTCTTGATAATCAAATACTTCAAGAAGATCTACAATATCCTTTCATGGAGATCATATACATCTCAAGGAAGTCTGAATCATTCTATGCTCGAGAAATATGCCGCTCTAACTCTGAATCATGGAGATAATTAAGAGAGAAGAATCAAGAGAATAAACAGAATTGTACCTACATTGTTTATCAAAGATATCGAATATTATCTTTCTCAAAGCTGTCGAAGTGATCAACAAACGTTCTTCCTTTTTATGGAGATCATATATATCCCAAGGAAGTTCACATCATCCTACGTTTGAGAAATACGTTGTTCTAGCCCTCGAATAATGGAGATAATCAGTAGAGAAGAATCAATGGAACAAACATAATTGTACTCGCATTGTTTATCAATAAAATTATGTCTTTTCATATTTATATTGTGATTGCAGTTTATTTTTTGTATTGAAAAATTTATTACAAATGAATTGACACGTCCAATGGGCCACAAAGAAAATATATTCCGGAAAAAATCCTTAATTGACTATTTCAACATTTTATCTATTGGGGCTAGCCACAATTTGTAGCATAATCCACGGGAGGCACACAGCATTTACGCTTTCTTCCAACTGGGTTTGCTATTTTTTCCTCTAAATCCAATCCTTAAATAGTGAAGTGATTAAATCAATGTTTTTGTAAAGTCCTTTTGTTGTTGTTCAAAGACCAATTTGGTTCCGGAGGTTTCTCATCACTTTAGCATGTTTGGTAAAAAACAAAATACGCATGATAAAATATGTCATATATACTATTTTTATACTTATATAATACGAAGTTAAAAATATATGTATACATTTGGTATAGTACACGTATGCAATTAATGTAATATTTATACATATTCATCAAACAAAAATGTCACATGTATTATTTATATGCTTATACTATACCGAAAATTGATACCATAGCAAGAGAAATTGGTTGTCATTGCAATGTGAGGGCAACTGGTGGAGTTAAGATATTACTGCGACACTATAAGTTCCAGTCCATAACAGTTCAGGATAGTATTTAATCTGTGCTGCTTTTAGCAAGCGAATTGGGGAAAAACTTTCCCTAGGAGGTGTGCTTCATATTTTCCCAGCTGCTAACAGGTATAGTCTATAGAAGATTTTTTTGTTTGTAGATTAGCAAACTGCGTTAGTTTGCTGGGATTGTACAGTTATACTTTATAATTAATAAAATTTCTAATTATCAAAAAAAGAAAAACATAAATTAAAAAAAAAACCCTTACCGTGACGGTGTCAACAGGCTAGTCTTTTTGTTGGACTCTCCTGGTTGAGTCTATAACATTCATTAATCTTGTATAACAAAAATTAAATAAACTTTTACATTCATTACAAATATTCACTAATAGAAACATCCATCAGATTTCACGGGAATACAGTGAAATTAATGAACTCAATTTATACAGACTTCATTAGTTGTATTCCTTTGCACCATTTAGAAGCTTTGATCATATACACTAAATATCAGTGAATTTTGTAAGTTAAGATTTAAGTAACAAAAGAAAAATGATAACATTCAGAAGTCTCAAGTTAGTAACTTTAATGAACAGAATACCTATATACTCAAGCAAACAAGGAAAAGAAGTGCCAATAAGGTCGAACAAAAATAAATATAGTAACTTGCATTTTGAGCAAAAATCTATTTTACCGTGCAGGAGAGTAGCCAGACTGCAACTTCATCAGTGCATAATAGGAGCCATTCTTTCCAAGTGCAAGCAGCTGAGAATGTGATCCTTGTTCTACAACTTTTCCATTTTTTATCACAGCTATGGTATCTGCCTTCTGTATCGTTGATAAGCGATGAGCTACAACTACACTAGTTCTATTGATCATCATCTTCTCCAATGCTTCTTGTACCAAATTCTCAGATACACTGTCAAGTGCACTAGTCGCCTCGTCTAGTAGAAGTATAGTTGGATTCTTTAGTATCGCTCGTGCAAGTGCTATTCTTTGCCTTTGCCCTCCAGAAAGTTGGACTCCTCTTTCACCACAATAAGTTTCATAGCCATCCTTCATAGCACTGTAGTACAAGATTGCAGTTTATTAGCAGTTGTTTCTTAAATGAAACTGAATGGCATTAGCAGAGGAATGGAGAGATTTAAAGTTATATGATCATACCTTATAAATTCATGAGCATTAGCTCGAATTGCAGCGTTCTTGATTTCAGACTCCATAGCATCTTCTTTGCCATAAATGATATTGTCGCGTATCGTTCCAGCGAAAAGGGTAGGTTCTTGACTCACTAGAGCAATTTGTGATCTTAAGCTCTTCAAGTTGTAGCTTTTGATGTCTCTGTCATCAATCAGAACTTGACCCTTTATTGGATCGTAGAATCTTTCTATCAAGCCAATAATGGTGGATTTTCCAGAACCACTTTGTCCAACAAGTGCTACTGTTTTTCCAGACTCAATTTTCAGATTCATGCCTTGGAAGATTGCTTGGCCAGGCCTAGACGGATAATAAAAGAACACATTCTTCAGCTCTATCTTTCCTTTTAATGCATTTGTAACTTTAAGTCCTTCAGGATTCTCAGGTTCGATCTCAGTCTTCCGATCTAAGATAGCGAAAATAGATGCTACTGCACTGCTACCTCTTGCCAAATCAGAAGTCATACTTCCAGTATCTGCTATATTCTTTCCGGTGCTCATCAAAAGGAAGAAAACTTGAAACAGGTGCTTTGAACTGAGTAAGTTTTTGTTCATTAGTCTTCCCCCGTACCAATATGTCAAGGCAATGGCAGCTGTGGTTAGAAATTGAGAGCAAAACAAGCCAGCACCAGAAAGCAATGACTGTCTAATATTTTCTTTTCTGGGGCCTTTCTGAGTTTTTGCAAAGAGGTCCAACATTCTATCTTGAGAAGAGAAGGCAGTGATAGTCCTGTGATTGATCACTGCTTCACTTGCTAGTTGGCT
Source organism: Nicotiana otophora (assembly GCA_000715115.1). Lineage (NCBI taxonomy): Eukaryota > Viridiplantae > Streptophyta > Magnoliopsida > Solanales > Solanaceae > Nicotiana > Nicotiana otophora. The sequence continues at coordinate 200,214 of AWOL01S0036940.1, read as the reverse complement.
TCCTTCATTCTGTGCCTTTTGGGATCTTTCTGACATTCTTTTCATCAGAACACTACGCGAGTAGAAGCTTGCGATGAGCAAAGGTTGTATAGATATTAGTACAATAGCAACTCTCCATGAGACAATCAATGCAAGCACAAAAGCAACCGAGGCACTGGCGAAAACCTGTATTAGCAATGACATACGATCACCAACAAGGGATCGAACCATACGGGCTTCAGTGGAGAGCCTAGCACAAACAGCTGCACTGGTGTTCTGTTCTTGATCAAACCAGCCCACTTCAAATGTCAGTAAGTTTGAGAGCACCTTTTCCCTGACTCTCTTGGTCAATTTCTCTCCCATTTTAGCAAAATTGTAATGTTGGAGTAGATTAGCAACAAAACTGCTCAAACCTATGCTCAAAAAGACTATGCTATAAACTTTGATATCTGACTTTATTTTTGAAATATCATTTGATGTGTATGCTGATACAACTGATCCCAAGCAAAACGCATAAACCGGTTGAAGTGTACCAAAGGTAATAGTTCCAAGACATCCCAACAAAGCTATCTTCCACTCTGGTGCATTCATTTGGAGCAAACGCCACATTGAAGGGTTTGGATAAGAGAAATTCTCTAAATACTCATCGTCACTATCATAATAAGAACATGTATGAACTGAGGGAGCATAACTTATACTTATTGCTGGGCTAAAGGGAGAAGCAGGGCTACTTTGCCAATTTGACGTCGACACAAAAGGGGTCCTAGGCACGTTGGCATAACACCTTCTTGTGTAGCTTCCCGTCTCTTTACTAAGATATGGACTAGATGACCCTTCACCATTTGCTGTTGATTTCTGCAAGTTTACCATTTTAAAGTAAACTCCACCTTCTTCATAACTCTTACTCATTAGTTCATCATGAGAACCAGATTCAACGATTCTCCCTGACTGAAGGACTACAATGTTGTCAGCCCTGCGTATTGTGGTGAGGCGATGGGCAATGATGATAGTTGTCCTTCCTTGTGAAGCCTGATCAAGGGCCTCCTGAACAATTCTTTCTGATTGTGCATCCAGAGCACTTGTAGCTTCATCAAGTAGAAGAATTTTCGGGTCTTTAATCAATGCCCTTGCTATCGCAATCCTTTGCTTCTGTCCTCCAGACAATTGAAAACCACACTGTCCTACCTATAATCCAATTGGAAATTTGTCAAAATCCAGTCGAATAACAAAAAAGAACGGATAACAACATCTATTCCAAAAGAGCAATAAGCAAAAGATATTAGCTTACATGAGTATCATATCCATCAGGTAAAGAGGCTATAAAGCCATGTGCATTTGCAGCCTTAGCAGCTTCAACAACCATTTTTATTGAAGCACCTTCTTTTCCAAAGAGTATATTTTCCTTTATGGATGTAGCAAATAGAACAGGCTCCTGATTTACAAGCCCCATCTGAGATCTCATCCATTTAAGCTGCAGTTTCTTTGTTTTATGTCCATCAAGTAAGATATCTCCATTTATTGGATCATAAAACCTTTCTAGCAAAGAAATGACAGTAGACTTTCCAGAACCACTGCCTCCCACAATTGCTACTGTTCTTCCAGCTTTTACTTTAAGACTAAAATTTTGGAGGATCGGGACATCTGGTCTTGACGGATAGCTAAATGTCACCTCCTTAAACTCAATATCTCCTCTTACATACGCTAGAACTTTCCCTTTGCCATCTTCCGAATCTATTTGAGGAACACGATCCACTAGTTTGAAAATTCTTGAAGCAGCAATTGTTGCCTCAGTGATGAATGAGATATTAGGAAGTGCACTCATACAAGAACTACAATCAGAAAACCAAGCCTTGGCAATATCAAGATTTGCTAAAATAATTGTCATATCTTGTTTCCACTTCTCTAATTTTCAATTAAATAGAAACAAAGTGAATAAAGCTTTATGTTCCTTCATTGATCAAATAATATGAGGAGCGAAGAGTAAACTTCAATATGATAACTGAACTTTATCCACTCTAAAAGTTTAAGGTCACATGATCAGAAAAAATGAGAAAAATGGAGTTTTTGAAAAGAAAAAGAAATCCATTTTATCATTTAGACGAAAAAAATATTATGATTCTTAAGAACTCAACGGGCCCTTCCCCTTCGAATCAAACAAACAAAGAAGGGAATCCCGTTGAGTTCTTACGCTTTCATGTTGACGACTCAATTCATTCGATTACTACAGGGATGAACCCAATTCACAAAACTTCCTTTCTTAGATCAAAGCAAAATAAACTTTAGCCATTATAATAGTAAGATTACTAAATTCTATCTGCTACAACATTGAAGTCACAAAACTATTTCTTGTCACATTAAAGCAACTCAACTTTATCCACTATAATAGTAAAGTCATTATACTTATCCACTATAATAATAAAACCGAATCTTAATGATTCACTTGTTGGGATGGCGGAAGATTAATTCATGTATATGAGATGTAAGAAGTCACTAGTTAACCCTACAAATGAAATATGGATTGAAAGAGATCTAGCTCTACCAAACTTTTCTGGATCATCCCAACATTCCCCACTTGTTTGACTATTGGTGAGCAGTTTTTGGATATCAAATGGACCTTTCCAGAAGGTAATTATAATGTGGCCGATTTCAATCAAGGTGACTATACTGTTATAGTAAAGTTTAGTTGCTTTTCTGTTGTAGCTGCCACAGTTGAAGGTTCGTCGGTGCAATAAACTCGCAAATAGAATGAGGAGTGAATAAAATGAAACTTACAGTCCTCCAAGAATAACACAAAGAGCTGATATAAAAACGCGACCACCACTTTCTCCTCTATTAGCAACAAGAACACTCCCTGCCCAAGATTGAAATGCCCACGACACATAAATCATTCCCATACTTCCTAACAGCAACCCCTTAGTAAGCCCTTGCTTCACACCAAGATTCAAACTCTCCTCAAGAGCATGGCTGAATCTTGTCACTGTTTCATTTTCTCCAACGTAAGAGTAAACTGTGCGAATCGATGAAATTGCTTGTTCTGCCACATTTCCTGCAACTCCGTAGGCATCCTTCATTTTCATTCCCTGCCTCATAAGTAGCTTTCCAAATGCTACCCCAGGTATAACAAAACCAAGAGAGAATGGAAGTGAAACCAATGCTAGTCTCCATGAGAGGTAGAATGCAACTATTAGGCCAAAAATAAACGTTGACATGTGAGCAACACAATTAGGTATCTGCAAGATGGAGAAATGGGAAACTTTAAAAGATTTATCATTGATATCATGGGTACTAACAGGTTGATTGATTTAGCCGCCTTTTTTGCCGTATATTCCCAATTTTATTTTGAAAAATATGATTTGGGTGATGTTTGGACATCATTTTTCAAAACATATTTCACTTTTTTTTAAAAACAATATATGAAACATGACTTATATCACAAGTTCTAAAAACTATCACAAATACCCAACGGTACCTTTATCAATAACATTCATTATCATTATCACAAACCATAATTTTTAACATAAATAAATTTGGTACAAAATTATCATTTTTATAATGAACTACATAATAAACTATCAGATGACCGAGGAGACCAAGCAGCATTGTTACAAAATAATAAATAATGGGCTCTTTTATAAAATACAAAAGTTTGGGACAAATTTTAAAAATTATAAGTAATATTTTGGGCCAAAATTGGAATTCGGGGTTTTGAGTTTTGAGAATTTGCCAAAATATGGATAAAATTTATGAACAAACATGAATTTGTCAAAACATATTTGGAAAAATATTGGCAAAATTTATGATCAAACGTATCGTCGCCAAACTTTATCCACTAAACTTTATAGCAAAATCATACTATATATATAAACAGTTTTTTCTCACGTTAATGTAACATACTTTACACACTATCACGTTATTTATTAGCACATTAAAATAACTGAACTTTTACTTTTGTAACAATAAAGCGTTAAACTTTACCCACTACCAATCCATAAAAAATGACTTTTAGGCCTTTGTCACACCCTTATCAAAATACTAATTACTAGAGAGAAAAAATATATTTTGATTAAATTACCCTTAATTAAAATTTATATATTGTGAACTTGACATATTAGGATATACTCTCTCCGTTTCAGTTTATGTGAACCTATTTTCTTTTTAGTCCGTTCCAAAAAGAATGACCCTTTTCTAAATTTGAAAACAATTTAGCTTAAACTTACAATTCTACACTTAATGAGAAGCTTTTATAACCACACAAATACTTTGGGCCCCTTTTTGACTTGTTTAGGACCACAAATTCTAAAAGTCTTCATTTTTTCTTAAACTCCGTGCCCATTCAAACAGGTTCACATAAATTAGAACGGATGGAGTATAAAATAAGGGCAAATTTTGAAAAACTAAAGTTAATTCATTTTTGATTATGTAAAAGGACACTTATTTTGGACCAAAATAAAGACGCCAAAAAATCACTTATCATGGACATAAGGATATAATAAAGTGAACTTGATGAGGTGGTTTTGTCGTTATAGTAGTAAATATTAGTACTTTACTGTTATAGCATGTAAAATTATTATAACAGGTAAATATTATGTATTTTAATTTGACAAGAGATAGTTTTTTAATATTACTGCTATAGTGGGTAGAATTCAATTATTTCAATATGAAAAATAACAGTTTTGTTTTATTTTTATAATGGATAAAGTTCAATAACCATACGGTGAAATTAATTTCGAGAAAATACATAGAATCTTATAATATGATACGTTGAGAAAGAAAGATGACAAGACTTAGGGTGGGTTTGGTACGAAGAAAAATATTTTTTTATTTTCTCATGTTTGGTTAACTTAAATGTGTTGGAAAACATTTTCCTCGTGAACTCATTTGGAGGAAAATGTTTTCCCTATCATAAGAAGAAAAAACAGTTTTCAATCTTCTCTACCCTATTCCCCGTCCTCACCAACCCACCCC
>AWOL01S0036940.1:128693-189964 GCA_000715115.1 Nicotiana otophora | reverse complement strand
ATATATATATATATATATATATATATATATAATTTAAAAATATTCATTTGTGAACTCATAAGTTCAAAAGTGTAGTGAGTTCAATGCTAAGAACTTCAAGTTTGAACCAATCAAATTTAAATCTTGAATCTGCATTTGGGTACAACACATAATTTCCAATATCATAAGTTATACGAAGTTTATTAATGTTATATTAACTATATAGATTAAACCGGTTACCTCGTTAAATCCTTGTGTTATTTTTCCTCTATATTTACTTTGAGTGATTATGTACTAGTTAATCCACGATCTTCCGCAATAATTAGTATCAGAGTAAGGTTCGGGTATTTACATATAATAAGGTTAAGATGTCTTCATCATCTTTAACAAAGTATGATATTCGATGGGGTTTCTAGTTTCATTCTACGGAAGATTATGATGAAATTGTCCCTGGTGTTATAAGAGTTATGGAAGAAAATTGATGAGGATTTTCCTGAAGAGATGATAGAGAGAAGGCAGACTTGAAAGAGAGGAATTTGAATGTGATCTTCATGAGCATTACAGATAGCGTTCTTCGGGAAATTGCTGAAGAAACTTCTGCAGTAACGACATGGAAGAAGCTGGAAGATCTGTATCTGAAAAATCGCTGATAAACCTTGATGAGTTTAATCTAATTACAATGGACTTGAAGAATGCGGAAATCAAAATTGAGGGTGAGGATCAAGCCTTGATTGTGTTATGTTCTTTACCACCATCTTACAACACTTTTGTTGATACGTTGCTATATGAGAAAGACAGTATTTCACTGAAAAATATTAGCAATGCACTAAAATCGAAAGAGTTGAAAAGTACTTTCCAGTAGCAGAACTGATGGTGAGGGTCTTGTGAGTAGAGGAAGAACACAACAAAAAGACTTACAAAAAGGTTAACAACCAGATCGAAGTCCAGAGCAAGAAAGCAGAACTATTATGAGTACAAGGAGCGAGATCACTACAAGAGAGATTATCCAAAGCTAAAAGAGAAAAAAAGGAAGCAGAAAGAAGATAATTTTGCAAATATTGTTGACACTGGAAATAATTCTGATGATAGTGACTTTCTAGAGAAAGTTTGTACCATAATTCTAGTCATAAGCAGAATTCCTAGGTTCTTGATTTTGGTGCTACTTTTTATATGTGTCCGCACAAGAATTAGTTTGTAACTTATAAGCAGATGAGTGGGAGTGTCTACATGGGTGATAATAATCCATTACCAATAGAGAAAATTGGTAGCATTAGATTGAGAATGTTCGATAGAATTATCATAAATATTGCGTGTTGGCATGTTTCTCGGATAAAGAAAAATATATTTTCTCTCTCGGCTTTGGATGATCAAGAGTATAAGTTCTACTCCAAGAATGAAAACCTAAAATGTGTAAAGGATCCATGGTTCTCATGAAGGACAAACTGTATTCTAAATTGTATCATCTTCAGGCAAGTGAAGTTGAAAGAGAAGCTGTTATAGCTTCTTTAAAAAGTGATTTGAATCACTCTCAATTGTGAAACTTACAACTTGGTCATATGTGTGACAAGGAATTGTCTTTGTTGAGCAATCAGAACTTGCTGGATGGGTATAACAATCAAGTTTGTATATTTGGTAAACAGACAAGAATGAAATTCAGTAAGAAGGCAGAACACAAGACTAGAAACAAGTTAGATTATTTACATTCAGACTTGCGTGACCTTCCCTCTAAGAATGGTGCCAAGTATTTTATGAGTTTAATTAATGATTACTCAAGAATGGCATGGGTGTATTTTCTGAACAAAATATGGGGCATTTTCGATGTTTGTTAAATTGAAAACGATGGCTGAGAGGTAGACAGAAAAAAAAGTTAAACATCTTCGGACTGACAATGTATTGGAATTTTGCAATTCTGAGTTTAATGATTTCTGCAGCAGATAGGGCATAGTGAGACATCAAACTTATGTCAGAATACCATAATAGAATGATATTACAGAATGCATGAACAAAATAATTTATGATAGGGCACGAAGCACACGTTCACACTCATGCGTTAGCAAGGTTTTTTGGGTTCAAGCGATCAATACAGCTTGTTATTTGATTAACATATCTTCATCCATAGCTATTGAGTTTAAAACTCATTTTGAGGTGTGGTCCGGTTTGCCTACTAATTATTCAAATTTGAGTAATTGGTTGTCCTGCTTATGCTTATATGAGGGATGGAAAACTTGAGCCGAGGGCGAAGAAGTACATATTTTTAGGATATGCAACTGGAGCGGAAGGTTATAGATTGTGGTACACAGATCAAAATACTCCAGGGTTAATTATTAATAGAGATGTGACATTTAATGAATCTGCGTCACTAGACAGTCACATAGAGAAGGAAATATCAGAAACAGATCGTGGTGTTAGTGACCGTATAGAGCTAGAAATTAAATCTTCACTGGCACATCCCAGTAATTATAAATTAGAGGAATTGGAGAAGGTGCAAAATATTAATCAAGATGATGATATTAATACACCTGTGCAACATCAACCATATAGCATCGCAACATGCAGATATATGAGAGTGATCAATAAAACTTTGCAAACGTAGGTGATGGTAATCTTCTTGAATATGCAAATTTTGTAGAATTTGCTTTGACTGTTGCCGAGAGCATTGATGTGCTTGAGCCTAATGGCTATAAAAAAGCTATTTCTAGTTTAAAAGTAGATCAATGGGTTGATGCTATGGGTGAAGAGATTGAGTCTCTTCATAAGAATTATATACAGAAGTGTGTTCCATTACCAAAGAGGCAGAAGGAATTCGGCTGCAAATGGGTTTTCAAAAGATATGAGGGCAGTTCGTGGGTTGAAGCACAAAGGTACAAGACAAGGTTAGTAGCTAAAAGTTTTACACAAAGCAAGGGGATAGCTTACAATAAAGTATTCTCTCCAGTGATAAAGCATAGATCTATCAGGATCTTACTCGATTTGGTGGCTCTTTATGACTTAGAGCTAGAGCAGTTGGATGTGAAAACTGCGTTCTTGCATGGCAAGTTGGATGAACAATTTTATATGAGTCAACCTGAGAGATTCATTACTCCGGATAAGAAAATTTATGTTTTCCTGCTTAAGAAATCTTTATATGGTCTGAAACAGTTGCCTAGGTAGTGGTATAAAAGATTTGATACATTCATGATTCAAAGTACCTTTTCTCGAAGTGCATATGATAGTTGTATGTATTACAAGAAGCTTGAAGATGGTTCTTGGGTGTATTTGTTGTTATTTGTGGATGACATGCTTATTACATATTATCCGACTAAAGAAGCAACTAGGTGAGGAGTTTGAGATAACGGATTTGGGTGTTGCAAAGAAGATATTGGGATGAAGATTACTCGAGATAGAATTATTGGGAAGTTGATACTGCCTCAACGATCCTATATTGAGAAGGTCCTCAAGAGATTTAATATAATATGTGCTAAATCTGTATCTGTTACTTTTGCTTTCCATTTCAAGTTGTCTACAGACACGTCACCAAAAATAGACAAGGAGATGGAGCAAATGTCTAGTGTTCTGTATTCAAGTATTATATGTAGCATTATGTATGCTATGATTTGCACTCGCCCTGACATTTCACATGTTGTTAGTGTTGTGAGTAGATACATGGTGTGTTGGTAAAGAACATTGGCAGGCGGCGAACTGGATCTTGATATACCTAAAGGGTACTGTAGATATAGGCTTGACGTTTTACAAGACAAATTGAGTGAATCCATAGTTGGCTATGTCGGTTCAGATTATGCAGGAGAGTTGGATAAGAGAAGATCTTTGACAGATTATGTTTTTACTCTTTCTGGTAGTGTAATCAGTTGGGAGGCGGATTTGTAGTCTGTTGTTGCTTTGTCTACCACTGAGACTGATTATATGGCAATAACGGAAGCAACAAAGTTATTTGGCTACAAATCTTGGTGATTGATCTTGGACTGACTTAGAAGAAGCTAAGCACCATTATTTTGTGACAGTTAGAGTGCAATTCATCTTTCTAAGAGTCAGATGTTTCATGAGAGGATGAAGCATACTAAAGTCGAACATCACTTTACTCTAAGCATTATATCAAAAAGGGTTGTTAATATGGAGAAAGTGTCTACGCATGATAATCCAGCTGATATGATGACCAAGGCAGTCCCGGGCAACACGTTTAGGCATTGTCTAGACTTGATTGGTGTGTGCAGTACTCATTAGAGCCTTTGGAGGGCTGATAACAAGGTAGAGAGGCGTTGTTCCTGTTGATGAAGAAAATTCAAGCCAAGAGGAAGATGTTATTTATGGCTCAAATTATTTTCTTTTACTTTTAGGAAACCCATAATCCCTATAGGTTTGGAAAACTCATTGTTCTAACAAATTTGAGAAAGAAAAACATATTGTGCTTGTCTGATTAGGTAAAACTTTCTCTTATAGGTTTGAGACTATTTGAGATCTATATATAATAGTTGTAGTTGGGAATTCTAGAGATTATATTGTGCTTTTCTTCTCATTCATAGTGAAAAACCCTCTCTACTTTTGTCCCAAGGATTAGGCTTAGCCGAACCTTGTTAAATCTGTGTGTTATTTTTTTCCCTATTTACTTTGTGCAATTATGTGCTAGTTACCCACGATCTGCCGCAACATTTGTACTAGAAACCAAATAGTATTGTATAAGAAATGCTGAAAGTTTACAGGAAGATTATATGTCAAATGAAAGGACTCCTAATTGCGTCCAAGATCGAAGAAACCAAACCTTGTCAACAATTTCATTAGTAAAAGAAGCATCATCAGCACCTCCATAATCATCAATGATAGCACTGAGAATAAACATATTGAGTGGAGTCATCAGCCCATCTCCTATGCATCCTAAAGTCCCAAGACACATCACCAACTTATCAACGCCATCTGCATATCTGAATATCCCACTTTTCTTTCCCATTTCAAAAGCTAGTTATTAGAAGCTCAAAATCCCAGAGTACTTAAGCTATACAAAAATTCTGATTCCCTTCCAAAGTTTGCCTTTTCCATCTCTATTCTCTCAACTCTAGTATTTAATAAGTTACTTGCCAGCCGAACTATGGCTACAAGACGTGTCGTTGTTATTATTGAGATTACATTCTGTACATTGATATTGTAAAATAATTTTTACATTATTCATATCATTTAAAAATAATTACAACTAACTGTTAATAAAATATGAGATTAGTAACTTAAAAAATATAATAGATTATCCGCTATTACATAAATTACATTGATAATATAAAAATACTTTAAGTCGTCCTTGTATACAATAGGCCAAATCATTTACTGCTACTCTTGCCGGCTAGTCCTGTTATTTTGGGTGTCACATTATACTGAAATTAGTGCGTTTGGAACCTATCAATTCTAAGTGTTACTTGTCAGGATTTTGATTGATCATTTAAAAACCATTTATTTTTGTTATATATGGTTGAGAAGTATCTGAAGTCTGGAGATAAAACCTGTTATCGTTTTCCACGAGGATCTTCATTGTGCTTTCAAGGAATGTATGGACTGACAAGGTCAAAATAAAGTATGTACTCGCGGAGATTAAATCCATGAATTTTGATAGCTTGAAAACGGCAACTTAGATTTATTCGCGGTAATTTAAATTGTTATAGTGTATATCATATCATATCATATCATATTATAATATCATATCATATTTATATCTATATCTATATCTATATTATTATAAAAACACGAATATTCTATACTAAATATCGAACGATAAAAATATCCCTAAACTATTGATCGACTTTTATGCCTTTAATCATTTACATTAGTATTTAGGACAAAACTAGAAATACAACGCGCTAGGATGAGTTCTTGCATTAGAATCCATTGCAAATTTGGATCTGTCTTTAGCGGCTGTGATTTATTACAACACGAAGTACACAAAGTTTGGTGGATTTGAAAGTTCTATTATATGCAAAATTTTAATTGATTTTTGAAGAGATTTGACTTCCGTTTTCTATACATGGTATCTTTATTTTCCATGCGGAATCTCAAACTAATATATATTTATATTATAAACTTCCTACCTAATTCAATAAGAAAGGATTAGTAATCAAAATTTAGTTCATTATAAAATTCTAAAAAATAATAATTTAAATGATTATTTTATCCAATGCGAAATTCATTTTTAAAAGGTAAAAAAGATAAATGATATTATATTTTATTAATGACCGTCCTGTTTTAAATATAATATAGATATAAATATAGACATAGATACAACAACAACAATAACAATATACCCAATATTATCCCACACCATTACACCGTGGGATCTAGCTAGGGAGCGTAGTGTGTACGTAAACCTTACCCCTACCTTATAGATATAGATAGTTAAAACAAAAAAGGAAAAGAAAGAGAAAAGAAACCATAACAAAAAAGATGTCATTCTCCAATTATATATTTTATCTCTATATCATAAGAAGATGTTATTGGATAATATTAAATAACTTGCTTCTAATATAACGAGGAAAAAGAAAGGAATACAGATTTAAAAATATGCATTCTTTAAATTTGGTCCACATTCAAAAATAAATAAATTAGAATTTCATCTTCATCTTTGGACACACGAGAGATAAGCTTATGAACTACGGAGATCTGACAAAAAATATTGTTTAATGAGGTTATTGCTCTCATTCAAAGAAAAAATGATATTATTTTTCAACGAATAATATATATATATATATATATATATATATATATATATATATATAAAACAAAAGTTCCAATTCAATGAGGTTTTGTACTAAGTCAATTGCGTTACAATTGTTTTTCCCATATAGTATAATTGAATTAAGATTTACGTACAACGCACATACGTAGGAACTAGTTATACTAAAAGTGGGAAGCTCTTATCTTCAAAGTTATATTATAATTTTACCCCTGTAATAAACTAAAACTTAATTAAACATATAATAATTAGTACTTAATATTTTAGTCACATAATGGTTGAATTACAAGTTCAGCAGCACAACAATGAATTTACGACCTATCATTTAATCAATTCATCCTTGAATGTTTGTTTCCTTATCTTCCACGGATGAATAAATATTATTGTTCCCTCAATATTCTAAGTTTACAAGATGATTCATCTACCAAACCAAATACCCATTTATCTCTTTCACATTTTCTAATTTTTTTAAATTCAAAATTCTACTTCTTTTTCAATGGACTAATTAATACTTATCTCTTTCCCATTTTCTAAATTTTCTTTATTCAAAATTCTACTTCTTTTTCAATGGACTAATTAATACTTATCTCTTTCCCATTTTCTAAATTTTCTTTATTCAAAATTCTACTTCTTTTTCAATGGACTAATTAATACTTATCTCTTTCCCATTTTCTAAATTTTCTTTATTCAAAATTCTACTTCTTTTTCAATGGACTAATTAATACACTTAATAAGGATATTATGTAATTCTTTAGCGTACGTTACTTTTTCCAGCTACTCAATATAAAATTTAAATGATAGTGGTAAAATGACTCTTTGTTTGTTTTAATTGCTATAATCCTCATCTCTATTCATAAAAACTTCTCAATATATGTAAATCAAAGGTCACTCATTGAAAACTGAATTGATTATCCATGCATTAAATATACCAAATTAAAATTCTCTGCTAAAAACATCAGTATTAAACCAGAATTTAATGTACTATTCATTCCTTCAGAATTTTGTTTTTTCCTGTTCTTTATTTTTTTATAATTTTGTTGGCCTAGAATTATCGTAACTTTGGATGTAGTTCTATTTACCTTATATTTTTGTTTTGAGTAATATATTGATGTGTTAGTTTGGCTTGATAATAGTTGTTTCCAAATGCTATTTGTTCTTTTCTATTTTGTTTTTAGATTTTATCCTCTCTCTTTTTTTTTTAGTTTGGTGATTCATTTATTTGTTATTTCTGGCTAATAATATGATTTTCAATAGATGTAGTTATCGATCTATTTTTTTGCTTCGTTTTGTTTTGAAACCTGGAAGTGGAACTCCTTGTCACGACCCAAAATTCATAAGTGCCGTGATGGCGCTGGACACCACTATCAGGCAAGCCAACAATAATTATTTAATTGGGTTCTCATTTTATTATTTTTGAAATCATATTTTCCTTCAATTTAAATAGTAAAGAATGGAGATTTACAGAGTAAATAATAATACTTTTAACAAATTCAATACAGAACAACCCATAATCATCCCAAAACCCGGTGTCACAAGTGCATGAGCAATAACTAGGAGTATAAAATAAAATACAACAGGTGTCCGGAATACAAATTGGACAGGAAAAATGTAAATACTCTGAAGGAGACTCTGCTGGTTGCGGGTCGACAAATGGAATGCAACTCACCTAGGTCCCCGCATGTATACATGCCTCTGCTCTCACATGGCCTCTAGACATATATGTACATGCACAAAAATATACAGCAAGTGTAGTATGAGTATGTAAGCAACGTATACCGAGTAAGTATCCAACCTAACCCCAGAGAAGTAGCAACGAGGGGTGGACATCGACGCTTACTAGTGGTCTAATAAGGCAAATACAGTAAGAAGTAAAACAGATATGGGGCAGAATAAATACGCGAATTAAATAAATATGAATATGTGGTACACTTTTCCTCTCAACAATAAACTCAACTCTCGATTAACAGTCACCCCCTGTCCCAGAGTGTGTGTGTGTGTATATATATATATATGGCATTTTCTAGAAACAATAAGCTTATATTTTTTTTTTTGAAACATATTGAGAACTATTGAGAAGAAAATTAAAATTTTCACATAAAAGGAAAGCCAACATTTTAGCTCTGTGAATAAGTGACCGTTTGACTTAAAAAATAGGGAAATACGAAGAACTCTATAAATCACTTACATATAAATGAGAAATGGATTTGATAAGGAAGATCATTATTACACTTTTTACCTTTTTAGTAGGAAATGTATTAAAACTTTATACTCTCTTTCTTAGTTTATGCAAGAGCTACAACCTTTTATTTCACTTTTTTCATCAATTTACATACTTTGTCTGTCACTATCCAAAATCCACTAAAGGTCATGATGGCGCCTAACACCGCCATCAGGCAAGCCAACAGTAGATGATTAACTAAATTAATCATTTTAATATTTTTGAAATCGGAATTTCATCAATTAAGTAGTAAGAAATAGAATTTTACATGGTAACTGATAATATGTTCACGACTACAATAATGAACCACCCATAAGCACCCCCAAAACCAGGTGTTACAAGTACATCAGTATTAACTAGGAAATATAATATAATTCAACCTCTGTCTGGAATACAAATTAGTCAGGAGAGTATAAATAACTCCGATGGAGACTCTACAGGCTGCGGATCGTAACATAAAGTGCAGCTCATGGTAAGTCCCCGCAACATCCGTGCCTCTGCGCCTAGAAGACCGCCAGACATATATGTACCTGCATAAAAATGTGCAGCGCATATAGCATGAGTACGTAAATCAACGCGTACCCAGTAAGTATCTAGCCTAACCCAGAGAGGTAGTGACGAGGGGTCGACATCGACGCTTACTAGTAGTCCAATAAGGCAAATACAGTAAGAAGTAAAACAGATATGGGGCAGAATAAATAAGCGAATTAAACAAATATAAATATGTGGTACAATCTTCCTCTCAACAATAAACTCAACTCACGATTAGCAGTCACCTCCTCCCCCGGAATACATATACATGTATATAATGGACCTCACCAGATGGGTCGTCACAATTCAAATCAGGAAAACTCCCAGATACACTGGCCCTTTGTACAATTAATACGCACGATTCCCTAGAAGGATGTTTACAGAAATGTCAAGGCGTACGACCCGATCCCATTATAATATGGTATATAACCATAGATACATCTATTATATATATTGCTGAGGCGAACAACCCGCTCCCATGAGAGTGTGGTACATAATCCTGCCGAGGCGAACGGCCCGATCCCATAAAGTGTGGTACATAATTCTGCCGAGGCGAACAACTCGATTCCATAAAGTGTGTGCACTGCCGAGGGTCGAACGACACGAACCATAGATGTATCTATCCTGCCGAGGCGAACGACCCGCTCTCATTAGAATAAGAAAGCTTTGATGGGTCCTTGACCCCACTCACGAAGGGACATATGAGTTTTTAGGATAGCTTTAGGGAAAGCCCTTCGATGAGAACGCGTAACGCGAGGAAAATTCGTAAGAGGAGTACAATTATTCCGTGGCAAGTCATAAAGTTCATCCGATCTCCACAATAATGAGTCTACCGCTCTACACAAGTCTACTCTCAAATTTTAACATGTAATAAGGAACCTAAAAGTCAAGAGACAACTCAAATAGTATAGTTATAGCATGGCGTGAACCTGAGTCTAGCCGGACAATAACATGAATATAGCTACGTATGGACTCTCGTCACTTCGTGCGTACGTAGCCCCCGCAACAAGTAACAAATATCAATCACAACACCTAGGGGGTAGTTCCCCCTCACAGAGTTAGACATGAGACTTACCTTGCTCCATAATTTCATAACTGGCTCCAAAGCCTCTCTAACACCTCAAACCGGTGTCCGTCGCTCCAAACTAGTCAATTAAGATGCAACCCAATCAAAATATACTCTAATACTTATAATTAATCAATTTATAATAATTTTCAATCCCGCTCGAAAAATCAATAAAGCAACCCTTGGGCCCACGTGCCCGGATTCTGAAAATGTTCGAAGATAACTATTACCCATAATCTCACGAACTCAACTATATAATTTATTTTCAATTCCATGTCCAAATTCGTGGTCAAAATCCAAAAATATTAATTTCTAGATTTTCTATCAAAATCCCTCAATTTCTACCAATTTTCATGTTAACATCTACCCATAATCTATGTATTAAACTCACATTACGTAGAAATTACTTACCTCACAAAATTAGGTCGAAATCCCCTCCTTGAAGCTCTCAAATCGCCTAAGAGTGAATGAAAATGTGATAAAAATGGCCTAAGTCCCGTATTAAATGAACCCTCACTGCCCTGCGACTTTCGTACCTGCGGTGCTTTGGGATGCATCTGCGGTCCCGCACCTGCGGAAAATGCTTCGCAGGTGCTCCATTCCCTCACTTGGCCGGGCTCCGCATCTGCGGACAAGGAGGACTGCTTCTGTGAGCCTAGCCGCAC
Organism: Nicotiana otophora; assembly: GCA_000715115.1. Classification (NCBI taxonomy): domain Eukaryota; kingdom Viridiplantae; phylum Streptophyta; class Magnoliopsida; order Solanales; family Solanaceae; genus Nicotiana; species Nicotiana otophora. The sequence continues at coordinate 178,802 of AWOL01S0036940.1, read as the reverse complement.
CTACGACCATGTCTCTCGCACCTGCGCCCATTCTTCTGCTTCTGCAGATTCTGGGCTGCCCTCCATTTCTCGTATCTGCGGCTCATGACTCGCACCTGCGGCTGGCCAAGCGCAGGTGCAATTATGACAGATCTGGAAGCTCCAACTGTTACTCCAAGCTTCCGACTTGGTTTGAGCCTCGTCCGATGGACACTCGGAGCCCCCGAGGTCCTGCTCGAACATACCAACAAGTTTACAATCATATAGCGGACTCGCTTGAACCCTCGGAATGCCCGAAACAATATTAAAACTAAGAATCGCACCCTAAAACCAATTGAATCAAACATATAAACTTCAAGTTCTTCTATTCACTCTAAATGCGCCGAAACGTACTTAGACTACTCGGATTGACACCAAATTTTGTGTGCAAGTCTTAAATGACATTAAGAAACTATTCCCAATCTTGGAATTCCATTTGGACCTCGATAACACCAAAAACCGCTCCAAACCAAATTTAAAGAACTTTAAAATTATTCAAGAACCAACTTCCACAATAGGCGTTGAAACGCTCCCGGGTCATCCAAAACCCGATCCGGACATACGCCCAAGTCCAAAATTATCATACGAACCTGTTGGAACCTTCAAATCCTGATTCCGAGGTTGTTTGCTCAAAAATCACCCTATAGTGAATTCCTCCAACTTAAAGCTTCCGAAATTAGAATTTTTCTTTCCAAATCATCTCCGAACTTCCTGAAATTAAATTCCGACCACGCGTACAAGTCATAATACCTGAACTGAAATTGGTCAGGGTCTCAAACCGTTCAATGATGCGCTAGAGCTCAAAATGACCGGTCGGGTCGTTACATTCTCTCCCACTTAAACATACGTTCGTCTGCAAACGTGATAAGAACTGCTCTGGAGTTGTCTGAAATCATTGTTTAACACCTCGTGCACCTACCCGTGCTACCATAACCCAGTTGAGCACATTTGCTTGAGCAAACCTGAAAATTCTCCCTTGTATCTAGTCAAATAAGCCTTAGAGCCAAATTTCAACATCTGAAATCCTCTACCAGGTCTGTTTCCAACATACAAACACCGTATTAATCACTACACGATGCACCAACACATGTTTGCATACCTTCGCGGCATCCACACCATGAACCGCATAATTCACATGACCATAATAACATTCCCTGATAACAACAACCGAAATCCCACGAAGTCAATGCTCACAACACTCCTAATGACCCATATAAGTCATGTTCCAACTCTTGCAATACTGCCACGACAGAGAAGATGTGTAGAACTCGTAACCACCCGCCGAATCACAATTTATGGAGTCTCTCCTCCCGACAAGAACCATTACCTCATTCTGGACTGAATAACAATATTTACTCTTTAATATGCTTCATATAAATCTGATCACACTAATCCCAGGTCCAATAATCTCCTCTCACCCAGTACAAGCTGCTCAGACAATAAGCCACCTCAGACACTGCCAAAAATCTCGTATGATGCCACAATATGCCAACAAGCTACAGACTCGAAGGCGATACATAAGGAAAAACAAACTCAGGAAAGAACTACTCAACCCACGTAACTAATTAAACAACTGAAAGGATGTTATGAACCTTCCTCAGGAAATGAGAAGCAAAGCACACAATAATAGATATGGGAAACTGTACTTAATAACACACTGTTGCGGCGTGCAACCCGATCCACACATGATACCCTTGCGGCGTGAAACCCGATCCAACCATGATACCCGTGGCGGCGTGCCACACGATCCAATCAACATATCTGTGGCGTCGTGCCACCCGATCCAATCATATACCCGTGGCGGCGTGCCACCCGATCCACACATGATAATCTAAAAAAAACACACATCATCTCGTAATGCTCATACACACGAAATTCCCGAATATCAACTATAAGCACGCCAAGTGCATAATACAAATCCTGGGGAGACGGGTAGCGTCACGCGCTACAAAACTCAAGCACCACTAAGGTGCGACATATAACCTGTATCTCGAGAGCCATCCTGCTCATATAATACCACAAACCATACGTGATCTCAATACGAGTGCGAATAATCACACCACCTCACAACCCACTTGGTATAATATAGATTACATGGGATAGCTAACGACAGGAATAATGTCCAAGGCCCGACGACCTTTCCGAAAACAACGCTATACTGATATGAGCACATATGGCCTGATATAGAGCCCATATTCCCATTTAGATCCATCCACGGACCTCAACCGATTCTGATCATACCATGCTTGGCTAAATATCCTCTCAAGAACACACAATGACCTATTCACGACACATAAGAACAACCGTCAAATCTGGAACAAACTTCCACATTCCACAACCAAATGAACTGAGCGCCCTTCAAGCATAAATTCTCATATTAGCGATAGTAACACAATCTCCATACTTGGTTTTAAATATTTAATCAACCAAGTGACTACACGTCACACTTATACAATCTTTCCATGGGACACACTCCCACGACCCTCCGCATAAGGTAACAAGTTTGCACATCCATACCACCGGTCACACTAATGCCGTAAAGCAAATCCAGAAGCCGCAAATCAGTACACAAAGCTTCTTACACAGAACGCCGATATCAGGTGACGCTAAAGACAATACCAGCTCACTCTAAACATCTGAATTCTTCCCTGATCATCCGAGCTCGTGACATTCTTGTCAACACCGAACCACAACCTTGATCCTCAGCTTCCAATTTCCCATGCCGCTCGCTGCACCTAACATGCCAATACATGAGAGTACCAGAATTCCATAATAACCCCTTATCCACTAATAGGATAAACACTTCATCATATAGAAACCTTTTACTTAGCTCATTTCGGAAGAACCGATGCAACACACAACCTAATTCCCAAACCGCAGAAAATACAACCTCATGTTGTAATCTAAACTGCCATAACTATTCCGGAAATCCCTTTACATAACAAAGCCATACGAATCGAATACCTCCCAAATCAACCAAGTTATGGTGGTACTCAAGCCCAAGTGTACAACCACAAACTACATGTATAACTTCACGCTGGAGAAACTGGCCACTGCCATAGCCGTGCTGATTCAACCATTACCAACCGAGCCACTTCTTCTAATTTACTCGGGACTTACCCTGGGAATAATGATAGCTCCATTCAAAACATCATGAACCCAGATCCGCACTCATCCTGAGTGACCTTGTTTCATGAGACCACGTTGTCTCCAAAACCCACGAACCATCTCATACCCTCCTTATATGCATATTTGCATCTTCAACTGGTACACCCATTCTGAAAACCCCTCTATGAATCTGAAATTAGTTTCTCCCATTCCTCAAATGCCACACCCCAGACCGACGATAATGTAGAACACACTAAACCGCCTTTCATAATCCACTACAAAAGCTCAAATACTTAACCCTACTACTGACTTGAAATCCTTAGGTACCACACTTTAACTTTTGAATCCACTAGGACCGTTGGTGAGAGTCACCCACTCTGACTCGGTCCCAAATACAATCAACTCCAAGGCCATGCTAGCACGTACACCCTCTTGAAGAAGCAACCGACTAAATTCCTTTTCCTTGTACATCACATCCCCGCGAAGCATAAACTCCGAGTCTTCCCAAAACCTGAACATGAATCGATAAGGCCAATTACAGTACACATTTCTCAAATCCTTTGCTCAAATTACCACTGATGTTTTCTTTCCTTAGTCATGATAACCTGCCAATACACCGATAACTAGAAACCGCACAAGTTGACAACTGCGCAATCCAATCATAGATGGTGAGGCTCTCCCACCTAGCTTGAAGCTACCATTGTATAACTCTGGAACCCACCAAGATTCCTTATCCCTTGTTGACATGATCTTGCACAACCAATCCGCCAAATTCCTTGAAACCCTTATGTTAAACATTTCATGAACATTCTGAATCACTAGCCACATTCACATATTCGACCTCTTATTAGATAGACAGTAAAATTCTTCGTAGAAGCTTCATCAACACCACGCAACCGCTAACCTGCTCACAGGAGATATCCCACCTGTGAAAATTCCATGCCGACATCCTCCAACAATGCTGCACCGAGTACAATTACCAAGAAACCAATAAACCATCCTGAGCCCGTGCTCATTCACCAGTTGTACAAGTCCGTTCACTCCTCATGGACATCAATTAACGGTGCGACAATACATTCCAATCCAAAGTCATGTTGTATCCTGTTTCATATTAAGCAACTCCCTCCTATCATACCCAATCTTCCTCAATATAGCAGCCAATATTCCAAATTAAGCCCGTAGACCTAGTCACTGTCCACCATGAATCCCAAATCATTCTAACTCCCTCAAGGCATGTGTCTATCCTACCATAGAACCCATATGCTACTCTGCCACTCTCCCACTTTGGTCAAACCCTCCTTCTTTAAGCAATACTCGACTCATGTTTTCTTACACTTGGCATTCTAGAAGTTTAACCACCGCAAGACACCTCCCACATGTGCTTCCTCATAAATGGCCAGTTGTGGCCGTAAATTAAATCCATCTCTGTAGCACTTTGAATCAATAGATCGCTACCACTCTAACTCTCTCCGAAGATCATCCTTCTCGAGCCATCAGCATTAGGATTACCGATTCAATTCTGAACCACAACACACGGCGACATCTGACAGCCGCTTCCCTGGCACCATTCACAATACTCTGCCCCAAAGGCGATTTGAAGAAGTCTATAACACTGGCGAACTTAATACATTCAATGAAGGACGACGACACCACATCTCGGATGAAGATTCTACCAAACTCAAAAATACCAAGTCTCTTTACTCCATCAATCCAACCTGAACATTCTTCGTTCGATTGCCTTGACGCATAGACAGGCATCCTACCATTACACAAACACGGTGCGATAACAACGCATGAATCGTCATAACAATTAATGCCAAATCGCAAAACCATAGGAAGAACTGATGATGAGATGAAATGACAGGACGACCTTCTGCAAGGCGACTGTAATAGCCCAATCAAACACGCAGGCAGAGACATCCCGCACCACCTCCGTAGTACCATGACAATTCCTCTATTCCCAATCTATAACAAGCACTTCTCGTCGCATAAGATTGAATAGGAAAGAAATAAAGGTACAAGCCTCAAAAGAATAAATTAGCACGATGAGGAATCAAGAAGGGAAGTGCTCCTAACAGTCTTGTAGCCTCTCGAAGATAAGTACAGACGTCTCTATACCGATCCGCAAGACTCTACTAGACTTGCTCATGACTCGGGAGACCTAAGTGAACCTAGTGCTCTGATACCATGTTGTCATGACCCAAAATCTATAAGGGTCGTGATGGCGTCGGACACCACTGTCAGGCAAGACAACAATAATTACTTAATTGGGTTCTCATTTTATTATTTTTGAAAGCATATTTTCCCATAATTTAAATAGTAAAGAATGAAGATTTACAGAGTGAATAATAATATTTTAAAACAATTCAATACAGAACAACCCATAATCATCTCAAAACCCGGTGTCACAAGTGCATGAGCATTAACTAGAAATATAAAATAAAATACAACAGTTGTCCAGAATACAAATTGGACAGAAAAAATGTAAATACTCTGAAGGAGACTCTGCTGGTTGTGGGTCGACAAATGGAATGCAACTCACCTAGGTCCCCGCATGTATACATGCCTCTGCTCTCACATGGCCTCTAGACATATATGTACCTGTACAAAAATGTACAGCAAGTGTAGTATGAGTATGTAAGCAACGTGTACCCAGTAAGTATCTAGCCTAACCCCAGAGAAGTAGCAACGAGGGGTCGAAATTGATGCTTAGTAGTGGTCCAATAAGTCAAATATAGTAAGAAGTAAAACAAATATGCGGCATAATAAATACGCGAATTATAAAAATAAGAATATGTGGTACAATCTTCCTCTCAACAATAAACTCAACTCTCGATTAGCAGTCACCAGATGGGTCGCCACAATTCAAATTAGGAAAACTCCCATATACACTGGCCCTTTGTACAATTAATACACATAATTCCCTAGAAGGATTTTTACAGAAATGCTGAGGCGTACAGCCCGATTCTATCATAATCTGGTACACAACCATAGATATATCTATTATATATATTACCGAGGCAAACGGCCCGCTCCCATGAGAGTGTGGTACATAATCCTGCCGAGGCGAACGATCCGATCCCATAAAGTGTGCGCACTGCCGAGGGTCCAACGACACGAACCATAGATGTATCTATCCTGCCGAGGCGAACGAACCACTCCCATTAGAATAAGAAAGCTTTGATGGGTCCTTGATGAGAATGCGTAACGCGGGGGAGATTCTTAAGAGGACTACAATTATTCCGTGGCAAGTCATAAAGTTCATCTGATCTCTACAATAACGAGTATACCGCTCTACAAAAGTCTAGTCTCAAGTTTTAACATGTAATAAGGAACCTAAAAGGCAAGAGACAACTCAAATAGTACAGTTATAGCACGGCGTGAACTTGAGTCTACCCGGACAATAACATAAATATAGCTACGTACGGACTCTCGTCACCTCGTGCGTATGTATCTCCCACAACAAGTAGAAAATATCAATTACAACACCTAGGGGGTAGTTCCCCCTCATAGAGTTAGACAGGAGACTTATGTCGCTCCGAAATTTCATAACCGGCTCCAAAGCCTCTCTAACACCTCAAACCGGTACCCGTAAACTAGTCAATTAAGATGCAACTCAATCAAAACGTAGTCTAATACTCATAATTAATCAATTTATAATAAATTCCAACTCCACTCGAAAAATCAATAAAGCAACCCTTGGGCCCACGTGCCCGAATTCTAAAAATATTCGAAGATAACTATTACCCATAACCTCACGAACTCAACTATATAATGTATTTCCAATTCCATGTCCAAATTCGTGGTCAAAAACCAAAAAATACCAATTTCTAGGTTTTCTATCAAAATCCCATAATTTCTACCAATTTTCATGTTAAAATCTACCCATAATCTATGTATCAAACTCACATTAAGTAGAAATTACTTACCTCACAAAGCTAGGTCGAAATCCCCTCCTTGAAGCCTCAAATCGCCCAAGAGTGAATGAAAATGTGATAGAAATGGCCTAAGTTCCGTATTAAATAAACCATCACTACCCTGCGACTTTCGCACCTGCGGTGCTTTGGGACGCATCTATGGTCCTGCACCTGTGGCAAATTCCTCCCAGGTGCGACTTTCCCTCACCTGACCGGGCTCCGCATCTGCGGACAAGGAGGGCCGCTCCTGCGAGCCTAGCCGCACCTACGACCATGTCTCTCGCACCTGCGCCCATACAGGTGAGCCTAATCTTCCGCATCGGCGGATTCTGGGCTGCCCTCCATTTCTCACATCCGCGGCTCGTGGCTCGCACCTGCGAGCCCACACCTGCGACTGGCCAAGCGCAAGTGCGTTTATGATAGATCTGGGAGCTCCAGCTGTTACTCCAAGTTTCCGACTTGGTCCGAGGCTCGTCCGATTGATACTCGGGGACCCCGGGGCCCCGCCCGAATATACCAACAAGTTTAGAATCATTTAGAGGAATCACTTGAACTCTCAGAACATCCGAAACAATATTAAAACTAAGAATCGCACCCCAAAACCAATTGAATCAAACTTATGAACTTCAAGTTCTTCTTTTCACTCTAAATGAGCCGAAATGTACTTAGACTACTCGGATTGACACCAAATTTGCGTGCAAGTCTTAAATGACATTACAAAACTATTCTCAGTCTCGAAATTGCGTTTGGACCTCGATAACACCAAAATCCGCTCCAAATCAAATTTAAAGAACTTCAAAATTCTTCAAGAACCAACTTCCACAATAGGCGCTGAAACGCTCCCGGGTCATCCAAAATCCGATCCCGACATACGCCCAAGTTCAAAATCATCATACGAACCTGTTGGAACCTTTAAATCCCGATTTCGAGGTCGTTTACTCAAAAATCACCCTATAGTCAATTCCTCCAACTTAAAGCTTACAAAATTAGAATTTTCTTTTTCAAATCAACTCCGAACGTCCCGAAATTAAATTCCAACCACGCGTACAAGTCATAATACTTGAAGTGAAGCTGTTCAGGGTGTCAAACCGCTGAATAACGCGCTAGAGCTCAAAATGACCGGTCGGGTCGTTACACTCCCAATTCAATCTCTAATGGATATGCGTTTCTTGAAGTGAAATGGAAGACAAAAAGACACGAACTGTGTGGATTAATGGGTGGATGAATGACACAACATTATACTCATGCATGCTCTTTTTGATTGCTGAAGTTTAATGTTGCTAATTGTGTTAGTGTTATCTCTTCTATTTTTGTTTTTCATCCAAGGTGTCCTTTAAAATATATTCATGATTTATTTTCATGTTAGTTATATGATATTTAACTCTTAAAAAGGACAAAAATTTAGGGATTTTGCATAGATATTGTTGTCAGATTTGAGTCACCTCTATCGTCTTTCTTTTCACTTATTCTATAATCTTAATAAAATTATAGTAACGTGATATATCAAAATTACATGAAATTACAAACTTAAAAAAGTTGATCAGTATATATTCCTTTCTTCTTAAACCATAGAAGTGACACAATTTTTCATGTAAAAAATTAATTGAAGAGGAAAAGTAGGGATGATGAAGGAAATATACATTGCATATTTATCTTTTGGCTTTTATTTTCATGTTTCCTTGAAGTTTGATTACTTAACTTTTTTCTAACCAAGATTAAAATCATATGGGCCTTTCGGACAATAATATCTACTCTTAAATAAAGACTTGCATATATGTGCATTAGTCGTTCAATTTCTTTGAAAGACATACTTGTCGACAACAAATCTTCTGTCTCCAAATTTTATTTTGGATTGATGTAGACAAATTCTCTAAGAACATCATTCATATAGAAAGATTAAGGTACACGTAGTTGCACTTTATAATAACATCAAAATAACTTAATCACTAAACATACATATGTATTCAACCATTTTAAGTTCAACGTCATATCGCTTCCAGAATTCATCATTTTTAGATTGCATTTCCATTTTATATATGTCATTTAAAAAAACAATTGCACACGAGATTGGGATACAAGTGTAATGCACGTATTTGAAAACTAGTATATACATACACACTGACACATAAATAAGATTTATAATATGAAGTATTTTAACCTATCGTAACAAGCTAATTACTTACTGGATATTTGTTAGATTACTTGTCACTACCCAAATCCACCAAAGGAATTGTGATGACATCTAGCCTCTAAGACTAGGTAAGCCAATCCCACAATGATGAAAAACTTCGAAATAAGATATACGAACTCCGAAATTCTAACATAAACCGCGGAATAAAAGTAATAATAAAACCAAAATATGGGTACATAAGTCACACTTCCCAAACTCCGGTAATACCGAGTCATGAGCTTTAATCAGAATACATAGTGCGTCTCAATAAGTACAATACTGTTTGAAAGTAAATACAATAATATAATAAGGAGGGAAGGGGACTCCAAGGGTCTGCGGCGTCCGTGCAGCACTACCTTGACTCATCTTAAAGATAACACCCACTCACTCACGAGGTTTGCTACCTACAACAACTGGATCTACACAAAATATGCAGAAGTGCAGTATGGGTACATCACAATCAGTACCCATTAAGTATCAAGACTAACCTCAGTGAAGTATGACGAGGTTCAAGTCATATGATACTCACTAGTCAAAGAACCTATGAAATATATCAATAACTGGCAACAGAATATGTAACAGAAAAATATAAACAATCTCGTTAGAACATGTGATACTAACTCAACGCAGGAAAATTTATTATTGATAATAAATCATCAAGTAGAATCAGAGACATATGATAGCATGTCCAATACAGCTGGCAGCTCATAGAATACATATGATTCCAGGTCCAATAACATTGTCTCACGCAACACAAGCTGCTCGGCCGACAAGCCGCATCAAACACCATCTACAATCTCATACAACGCCATCCATGATCCACAAGCCACATCTCAAATATGACAAATAAGGAAGGGAACCCAAGTATCAGAACTATCCAACATGCGTAATAGATATAACAACCAAAGAAAATGCTATGAATATATCTCATGGAGGAGCAAACACAAAAAATAAGTATAAGGAATCGCACCCAACATCTCACTATTGCAGTGTGACCCATACATGATATCATTGCAGCGTGCAACCCAATCCGAACATCATACCCGTGGCGACGTGCCACTTGATCCATACATACTAATCTGCATGGGAACACCCATCTAGCCAAGATGCCCATACTCACTAGACACACGCCTATCAGCAGCAAGCACGCCAAATGCATAAACATAACCCTAGGAAGATGGATATCATAATGTGCTACAAAGAGGCGAAGCACGACTAAGGTGCAATAAATAAGCCAGCATGTCGAGAGCCATCTCGCTCATATAACACCACAACTTACACAGGAACACAACACACAGGTGAATAATAAAGTTGCCTAATAACCCACATAGCATAAAAAAGTAACATAGGAAATAGCTGATGATAGGAATAACATCCACCATGCCGGAAGACTCATCCATAGACAACTGTTGTGCTGAATGAATATATTTGACCTGGTGTAAAATATACATTAACATTAGGCCCACCAATGGAACTCTAAACAGATTCCAAACATCTCAAAATAGGTAAATATCCTTTCAAGATCCACAATGACCCTATCCATGACACATACAATCCACTGTCAAATCCTGAACAAACTTCCGTAGACTGCAACCAAGGAAATAATGCATCTCTCAGACATAAGCTCTCCAATCTGCGGCAGTACCAGAATCTCCTTACTTGATCTCAATCTCTCCCACTTAAATGACTGACACATCACACCTATGAGATCATCCCATAGGAGGTGCTCCCACAACCTTCCACACCAAGTAACAAAATCTGTACATCCATGGCTACCAACCATGCTATTTTTGTAGCACTAATCAAGAATATGCAAATCAATACACAATGCCTCTTCCACATAACACCATTCTCAGGTGACACTAAAATAGCGCCAGTTACTCTAGGCATCTAAAATCTCCCGCACTCCTTCGAAGAAGTGGCATCCCTGTCAAAACTGAACCGCCACCCTGATCCTTCAATCCTAGTTCCACACCGCTCACTACAACTATCATGCTGTTACATGAGCGTACAAGAATTTCATAATTAATCCTGAATCACCAGCCAAATAAGTAGTTCATCGGTTAGAAACCTTTCACTTCACTAATTTTAGGAGAAAAATAGCAACACGCAACCAACTTCTCGTTACCGCAGAAGACACAAACCTCAAGTCATGGTCGAAACCGTCATAAACTCTTCGAGACCCATCTGTACATAACCAAGCATGGGACTGAATCACTCCAAATCATTCTAGTCTCACAGAATTCCAAACCCATAAGTATAGCCACGAAACACCTGCATAGCCTTATCATACTGAAGGAACCGATCATTTCCCTTACCATGCTGATCCAAACACCTACTAAACTAACCCCATTTCTTCGGACTTACACATATATTGCTTTCAAAATAATACTTCTTTTCCAGCACACGATGGATCTCAATCAACAGTCATCCCGAGTTACCCAAACTCGTAAGACCGCATCGCCTTAATACCCGCCATCCCCTTTACAACCTCTCGTGCACTCAATATTACCTCTAACTAGTACACCTGTTCCGAAGAGACTTTCTCCGAATTCGAATTCATTTATTCCATCTTTCCAATACCCCAATGCAGGCCCGCTGATAAAATGCTCTAAGTCTCTTTCACAATCCGCTGCAATACTCAATCCTCAGCCATACAATGAACCCAAAAATCCTTAGGCACGATATTTAAATGTTGAACCCACTAGAACCATTATTGAGAGTCGCCCACTATAAGCTACTCCTGGATATATAACCAAACAACTAGTGCCCCGTTAGCACACAAATAATCCCAAAGAAGCAATGGAATAAATCCTTTCCCTTGCACATCACATTCACAATGAAATATCAAATCTGAGTCATTCAATAACCTTCACATATAAATAAGGTGAAATGTAGTACTCATCCATCAAATTCCTTGCTCAAATTACCCCTGATGTCCTCTTCCTTAGTCATAACTAATCCACAACGTATCGAAATCCATAAACTAAGAAAATACATAATCATGTGACCTAAACATTGACAGTAGGCTCCCCCACGTGGCTTTAAGGCACAATCACAAAATTCAAGAAACCACAATGACTTCCTCCTAGCTACCATGATCTCACTCTGTTACTTAGCCAAATTTCTCACAAATTCTTGTTGCACTATCATAACACCTCCCGAATTGTCAGCCCCAAATGCACACTCTACTTTATGACAGCCACACCATCGTCTTCGAGCGATCCATACCAACATCATAGTACATGCATCCCATTGGATATAAGGTAGAACTCTTCATAGGGACTTCATCAAAAATCATGCAACCCCTAACCTTCTCACAGGAGATAGCCCACATGTGTAACCTCATATCGACATCCTCCAATGATATTGCCTCACTTATAATCACTAGGTAATCAGTTAATCCCACTGATTCCACACTCGTCCACTAGCTGTAAGAGTCTGTTCATTCCATTAACATCAACTAACGATCCAACAATTCGTTTAAAATTCGAAGCTATATTGCATCCCATGATTATAATCAAGCATTCACATTCCTCTACATTTTAAGCAAACTCTTTTCGTCACATTTGAACTTCGCAAGTGTAGATACCACCATCTCAAATGAAATGCACAGACTTAGTCATTTATCCACCATGACCTAAACGACACTAAGCTTTCTCAAAGCCTGTGGATACCTTACCACAGAACCCATACGATACACTCCCACTTCCACCTCTATTTAGCCATCTTCTGAAGCAACTACTCAATATGTGTTGCTCATACTTTACCAACTTACAATTCAACCACCGCAAGACATATCCAACAATGTCCTTCTTTATCCTTCGCCACCAATAATACTGCCTCAAATCACGATCCATCTATGTAGCACCCGGACGAATAGAATGTTGTCAACTCTAAGCCTCCTCAAGGATCATATTCCTCGAACCACTAACAAGGGAAACACTGATTCGACCCTAAAGTCACAACACACCACCATCTTCGTGAACTGCTTTTTAGGTGCAACTTCGCAACACCGTTCCCCCAAAGACGAACAAACGAAGACTATCATACTGATGAGCCTTAATGCACTCAAACATGGACGACAACACCACAATACAAAAAAGAATTCCACCAAGTTCAAAAATACCCAATATTATTGGTCAAAGCCTGAACATCCGTAGCCCAATGCCCCTCCTGTGCTGGAATTAAGCTGAACTTCCAATCACGAACCAAATAATCCTCGTCCTGAAGCATTCACTTCCACAACACAAAAGTAAACACCCTACCATTTACACAAACACTACGCGATAACAATGCAAGAAATGTCACAATACAATGTGTATATCCTTCAATCTGTGGGCAACACCAACACTAGGATGAAATGATTGAACACTCCCCCACCAAGCGACGATAGTAGTCTTCCCCCATAATGTAGGGAAAACATCCTATACCACATTTTTAGAATCACCATAACTCGTCCGCACAACTGTTATCGAATGCTTGACATTGCGTACGAATTAGTAGGAAGGAATTGAAGACATAAGATTCAACCAAAATCAAGTCGCATGACAAGGAATCAAGAAAGGAAAGTTCTCCTAATAGTCCTGTAGCCTCTCGAAGTTAAGTACAGGAATCTCTGTACCGATCCGCAAGACTCTAGTAAACTTGCTCAGGACTCGTGAGACCTAAGTGAACCTAGTACGTTGATACCAAGTTGTCACGACCCAATTCTCACCATAGGCCGTGCTGGAGTCTAACACTATCGTTAGGCAAGCCAACAATAAATACAATACTGATCGATAGTCCATAGCACAGTTTATAGCACGTGATGAAATAAGTAAGCGGAATTGTTCTATTTTCATAGTAAAATACTAATATTTATCTTAACTGTTCGAACACTATCAAAATAAAAATCCGAATATCACACCAAAAATGCAACCAAGAACAAAATCTAAATTTCTAAAACTCGGTGTCACCAGTGCATAAGCATCTACTAGAACATACAATACTACTACAATAACTGGATGGGATAGAAAATAGACAGAATATAGTAAATGAATAAGACGGGGACTCCATGTGCTACGATCATAACATGGATTGCAGCTCACCACAAAGTCTTCTTAGCAGTTGTGCCTACACGCCTAGATGACCACCATATGTACACGACTTAATACATGCACAATTAGTGCAGAAGTGTAGTATGAATACCTCAATTAATGCGTACCCAGTAAGTATCTAGCCTAACCTCGAAGAAGTAGTGACGAGGGGTCGACATCAACACTTACTAGTGGTCTAATAATCAACGTACAATAAAAGTAGATAGGTATGATTCATAGCAAGTAAAAGCAAAGAGAACAGATATATGTGTGTAGCATGATCCTCAACAGAAGAGTAAATATAAAATTCTCAAATACCGATTACTAACTCGAATGGGATATGTATATGATCAATAAAAGAAATGCCAAATCTCAAGTCAGGAAAACTATTATATATACGCTAACTCTCGATCAAATATAATGCACGAGTCCGACGAGGCGAACGACCCGATCCCATAAGATTGATGATATAATATCTCGCCGTGGTCGTACGGCCCGATCCCATAATAGTAGTGTACACTGCTGAGGTCATACGACTCAATCTATAGACGCATCTCATAATACTACCTAAACGAATGGCTCAATCCTATAATGTTACTGTTGAGGCTTTCAACCCGATCCCATAAGAATAGTGAAATTTTGACGGGACACTAGCCCAACTCACGAATATATGAGTGAGTTATGAAATTCAAAAAACTTTCGGAAAAATAAGTAAAACACGGAAAAAATTCTTAAAAGGAAGTATAATTTTCGCGACTATTCAAGTAGCGTGTCAATAAAATAACCCGACCGATCATTTTGAGTACTGTAGCTCCGTTCCCCCATTTATTGATTATTTTATGTTTGTTGTATTATGTGACTTGCCGATGTGGTTGGTTTGGTTCCGGGGATGTTTTTGAATAAATTGGGACATTTAGTCCCAATATTGGAAGCCTAAGTTGAAAGAGTTGATTGGATGTTGACTTATATGTAAATGAATTCTGAATTGAGTTTTGATGGTTTCGAAAGGTACGTATGGTGATTTTGGACTTAGTAGTGTGTCCGGATATTGATTTGGAGGTCCGTAGGTAGTTTTGACTTGAATTAGCAAAAGTTGGAAAGTGAAGGTTTGGAAAGATGAAAAGTTTGACCGAGACTTGACTTTGTTGTTACCGGGCTCGGATTTTAGTTTCGAAAGTTGGAATAGGTCCGTTGTGTCATTTATGACTTGTGTGCAAAGTTTTGAGGTCAGTCAGAGTTGATTTGGTGTGTTTCAGCATTGGTTTTAGAAGTTGGAAGTTCAATAGTTCATTAGGCTTGAATTGGGGTGAGATTTGTGTTTTCGATGTTGTTTGATGTGATTTGAGGGTTCAACTAAGTTCGTATGAAGTTTTAGGATGTATTGTATGTTTGGATGGGTCCTAGAGGCCTCAGGTGAGATTCAGATTGATTGTTGATTGAGTTTGGCATTGTAGAGTTGCTGAATTGCTGGTGTCTGGTTTCCTTATACGCGTTCGCGAGAGAGGTCTCACATTCCCGTAGAAGGATGAGGCCGGTTGGGCACCAGGCATGTAAGCCTTCAGGTTCGCGGGAGATGGGTCGCTTTCGTGTAAGGATTAGTTAAGTGGTCATCGCGTTCGCGGGAGATGGGTCGCTTTCGCGTAAGGATTGGTTAAGTGGTCATCGCGTTCGCGTAAGAGGAATTAGGCAGCTGAGGAATTCGTGCTTCGCCAGCGCGAGGCACTATCCGCATTCGCGAAGATTGGCAACTGGGCAGCAGTATATTATTTCCTAATCGAGGGTTTTGTTCTATTTTTCATCGTTTGAGCTAGAGACCTCAGTTCTGGGCGATTCTTAAAGAGACTTTCAAGGAGTTGACTGGGGTAAGTGATTCTAACTCGGATTTGATTAAAATACAAGAATCCATCATTGTGTTTACCATTTAATTAGTGTTTTGGGTTGGAAAAATTGGGAAAATTTGTGGAAACTTCATAAGCTATACTTTGAGGATTTGAAAGGCAATTTGAGGTCGGAGTTGGATGATTTTGGTATGGTTGGACTCGTTATTGAATGGGTGTTCGGATTTTGTGAATTTTGTAAATTTTGTCGGGTTCCGAGACGTGGGCTCGAGGTTGACTTTTTGACTTTGGTTAAAGAACTTAGCTTTATCGTATGGAATCGATTCCTATAGCTTGTATTGATTGTATTAAGTTGTTTGTGGCTAGACTCGAGTTGTTCGGTGACCGATTCGCAAGGCAAAGGTTTGTTGGAGTTGTGATTTTTGCGGTTGTGAGGTAAGTAACACTCCTAAACATGGTACTGAGGCTATAAATCCCCGAATTTCGTGTTATATGGTTGGTCTTGAGGTAACACATATGCTAGGTGACGGGCGTATGAGCGTGCACCGTGGTAATTGTGACTCGGTTGATTTTGTGGTACTGTGTAGTTATCAAAACTTGTTGTTATTCATGTAATCCCTACGTGTTAGAGTATTGAGATGAGATCCATGATAAAAATCATGTTTAGGCTATATGCTTATTCTGTTGGGACCTACTGAGGTCAGTTCTGCTGTTGAGTTATTTTGCTTAAATTGCAATTATGTACTCAGTCACATTCATCATTTGCATATCATATCTCAGTTTTTGTTATCATTTATTATTACATCATGTTATCCTTGTTTTGGATGATTGGCTTGAGATTTGTGAGCACGAGAGACTGGAGAGATTGATGACAAAGTTGGTGCCTGGGAGCCGGCTTGTGAGTGATATTTATGGGATCAGACTGTGCGCCGGATTAGACTTTATTGACACATTTATGAGATAGAGCTGCACGCCGGAGCATGCCATGTTGGCTTATATTAGCGCTTGGGCAGGATTCGCCTCTCCGGAATATGACATACCAGCAGTGAGAGCAAGTACCGTTAAATGCTGAGTGATTGAGAATGTTGAATGATTAAGAGTGGTTGAGCGTGTTGAGTGAGATTGAGTACTCTGAGAGTGTGAGTACATAGAGTTTATTACTGTGTTGCCTTACATGTAACATGCATAGTTGACATGTAGACATAGAGATGTAACATTTCTCATGCTGGCTATACTTTGCATATTTTATCACTATTGCGCTTAAATTGTTGAACTCGAGAGCATGTCTACATTCCTGTACTATGTGCGAATTGATTATGGGATTTCTCTTAGTTATTACTGTCATTTCCCTGTTATATCTGCACTGTTATTATCTGGATTTGGACTGTGCCTTTTTGAGCTCATCACTGCTTTCAGCCCAAGGTTAGTCCTGTTACTTATTGAGTACATTAGGTTAGTTGTACTCATACTTCACTCTGCACTTCATGCATACATCCATGTACATCTGGACCCGGTGGTTGCTAGACTCAGAGCTGTATCTGCTAGGAGACTTTTGAGGTAGCTGCTTTGACGCCCGCAGACCTCGAATCTCCTTCCTTTAAGTTTTATTCTGTACGGTTCTATCTTTCAGACAGTTGTATTAGAGATTTAGACTGTGTTGACACTTAGTAGCTCATGCACTCGGTGACACCCAGATTTTGGGGATATTGTAGTTGAGTCGCATTTGTTCTTATCGGTTATTTATGATATTTTTCATTGTTAGACTTATTACATTATGCTTTTAATTTAAAATGCATAGTTATTTTGTGATTATCGGCTTGCCTAGTAATGTCATAGGCACCATCACGACACTTAGTATCTGAAATAGCAAAGTTCGATATTCTAAACTAGTCTAGTCTAAGGCAAAACATAAAGTAAAGCATTTAATCAGGGATTAATACTCCAAGTTAGTACAATTAAAACATGGTGTGAGTCCAAGTCTTCCTGAACATAATCAAGAATCTACCATACGCACGGATACTCGTCACCTCATACGTGCATAGCTCCCATAACACGCAGCACGTAACAAATATAGTACCTGATGAGTAAATTCCCTCTTACAAGGTTAGACAAGAGACTTACCTTGCTCCAAAATCCGATAACTGGCTACAACGCCTCTCTAACACCTCAAACTAACGCCAAATGATCCGAAACTAGCCAAAGAATGTGCAAACCAATCCAAATATACTCAAAGACTCGTAATTTAACAATTAAAAACAATTCTCAACTACACATGAAAAGACAACCCCCAGGCCCACGCGCCTGAATTCTGAAACTTCTCGAAGATAAATATTACCCATAGCACCACGAACTCAAATATGTAACTATTCCACATTCCATGCCAATTTCGTGATCAAAACTCAAAAATACAATTTCTAGGTTTTCTTTCAAAAATTCCATAATTATACTAATTTTCATGTTTAAATCTATATATAATCCATGTATTTAGCTCACAATGAGTAGGATTCACTTACCTTGTGATAGGTGATGAAAATGCCCCTCCAAAATTGCCCCAAATCGGCTCCAATGAAAGAAATGAGATAAAAATGAGCTACGTCCCAATTTGATAACTTATACACTGCGCACAATCGTCCATCTTCACGATCGCGGAAAATTCCTAATGATCGTGAAGGCCAAACCAGCCTCGCTTAGAAATCCTTCTTCGCGAACGCGAGGTCCTCTCGCAACCGCGACACATAGCATGCCAAACCTATGTGAACGCGAGCCTTGCTCTGCGAAGTCCAATATTTCTAGCCTCATCAATCCACCTTCCGCGATCGTGACATGCCTTACGCGATACCGTTGAGCAACTTCCAACCCAGGCCAACCCCACTAACACAAAATATTCGCGACCCTCCTCATGCAAACGCGAAGCACAACCATATCACATACTGCGATCGCGAACCCCATTTTGCAATCGCAAAGGAAATATTCTCCCCAGCTTCAAAAAATACTCCACGATTGTCAGTCCTTATCCGCAGTCGTGATGCATACCACTGACACCAGAAACCAACAACTTCAAATCAATGGGAATTGGTTCGAAACCATCTCAAAACACACCCGAGGCCCTCAGGACCCTGTCCAATAATACAAGCTAGTCCCAATACCTTATCCAAACTTATCCAAAGGCTCGAAACACCACGAATAACATCAAAATCAAGACTCGACGATAAAAAAATTCCTTCTCTTAACTTTCAAACTTCGCCGAACATATCCGAATCACACTTAGACATTTTGGATATCGACCAAATTTCACATACTAGTTTCAATCAACTAAATAAACCTATCCAAGGTCCCAGAATGCCACTTAGAGTACGATAACACCAAAGTCCATTCAAAGTCAAACTAAGCAAAATCAAAAACCCTGAAAATGCAGACTTCCAACAAAAAATGCCGAATTGCTCCCAGATTATCTGATACTCAACCCGAACATATGCCCGAGTCCAAAATGACCTTACTAACCTATAGGAAACTTCAAATCTCGATTTCGAGGCAGTTTACTCAAAATTCAAACCTTGATAAAATCTTACAACTTAAGACTTCCGAATAAAGAATTCACTACAAAAAACACTGTTTAGCGACGGACGTATTCCGTCGCTAAGCAACTTATTTCCTCCACTAAACCAGTTTAGCAACGGATTAGTGACAGATTCAAGTTTGTCTCTAAATGCTCGTAGCTAGTGTCACGACCCCAAATTCACTACTCGTGATGGCACCTAACCCAACCCGCTAGGTAAGCCAATTAACCTCTAAACAATTCAAATAACAATTAATAAAGCGATTGAGTAAAGAAATATCTGAATCTTATACACTCCCCAAGGATTGGTAGTACAAATCATGAGCTTCTAAGAATAGAGTTTACAAAGCCGAAATGAAATAAATACATAGTCTGTTTAAAAAGTACATAAACAGAGTTTTATAGATCTAAGGCTACCACGAACAAGAGGTAGCTACAACCGGGACGCAGGTACATCTTCGATCCAGCTCCCATCGAACACATAAACATCAACAACCAACATCTGCATGCAAGGTACAGAAGTATAGTATGAATACAACCGACCCCATGTACTCAATAAATAACAAACCTAACCTTAGGTTGAAAGTAGTGACGAGCTAACACAAGGTCGGGTCCAATACCAATATCCCACAACAGTTCATAACAGCATAATACAAGTAATAAAAGATGTATCTCAGAAGTAAAATGCTCAGCTCGTTCACAGTTCCAGAAAATAGTCATGCTTTTCACGTATCTTAGTGAAAACCCAAATCTTTTACCGGAAATTCTGAAAATACAAGTAAGTTTGAAAACTGTAATTTTTCCAAATATCCTTTCCACAGTAAATTAGATCTTTCATTTTCTTTCCAGATAGCAAGTGTGAAATACCTCTCTATGCCCACATATCAGTGTGTGTAAAAAGTCTTGAATGACGTGATACCGTACATCATGAGGAAAAAATTGCATCTTTATGCCTGTATGTCATGTGTGTATGCCAATGCCATGTATCTCAGAGATGAATCATGTACTCACAATCTCAGAGTACTCAATCTCACTGTCTCGAATCTTCTCTCACTATGCTCAATGCTCAGCACACTTAATCACTCCGCGTTGTACAATACCCGCTGCGGTGTGCAGCCCGATCCATATGTATATATTCGACTGTGCTCACTGGGGGTGTGCATACTCCGGAGGGGATCCTTTCAGCCCAAATGCTATATCGCTGCGGCGTGCAGCCCGATCCCATAGAATGTAATCAATATATCACTACGGCGTGCAGACCGATCCCATAAAATGTAATCAATATATCTCTACGGCGTGCAACCTGATCCCATAAAATTTAATCAATATAATATGCTGCGGCGTACAACTCGATCCCAAAATGTCACTCTCACTAGGGCCCTCGGCCTCACTCAGTCATCAATCTCTCCAGTCTCACTCACGGGCTCACATTATCATGAAACTAGTCCGACAACAATGATATGATGTATCGATACATAATAATGAGACTGAGATATGGTATGAATGCATGGATATGACTGAGTATGAAATATCAATAAAATCAGTGAGATGACAGTAAGAAACGACTACTATGGGTCCAAACAGTATCGGCATAATGCCTAAACATGATATCTAGCATGATTGACAGCTTAACTACTTTATCACATGGTGAAAACATGGATATCAACAAAGTAGGACCACTATACAGTGCCATGGGAACAATAGAGTGTCAATTCAAATGGTGCACACCCACACGCCCATCACCTAGCATGTGCGTCACCTCAACACTAATCACATAACACGTATTTCGGGGTTTCATACCCTCAGCTCCAAGATTAGAAGAGTTACTTACCTCGAACAAGCCAATACCAATCCCGAGCAAGCCAAACGATGCTCCAAAAATGCCATCCCGCGCGTACCGAACTTTGAATGGCTTGAAGCTAACCAAAAACTACTCAAGTACATCAAACAATGTTAAAGGAACCAATCCCGGTGAAAAAAGATCAAATCTTGAATCAAAAGCCCAAAAATCGGCCAAACGCCCAACTTAGTCCCGCACCTCGGAACCCGTAAAAATTTACAAAATCCAACAACCCATTCAATTATGAGTCCAACCATACTAGTTTCACTCAAATTCGACTCCAATTCGGTGTTCAAAACTCACAATTCCTATTATGAAACTTTAGGCAAACCCACCCAATTTCCCTCTTTAAATTCATCCACCAATTGCTAAAAACGAAGACGGATTCATAAAATGTAATCAAAACCGAGTAGATAACACTTACCCCAATCCTTATGATGAAATTTTCTACAAAAATCGCTCCATTCCGAAGTCCATAGCTCAATATGTGATAAAAATGATCAACCCTCGAACTTATAACATTCTGCCCAGCGGTTCCGCATTTGCGAACAGATCATCGCATCTGTGACCACCGCTTATGCGGTAAAAACTTTGCTTCTTCAAAAATAGCCTTTCCCAGCAACCCCTGCGCCTGCTGATATCAAATTCCGCTTCTGCGAAGATATTTGCCCCTGCGCTTCCAATCTCGCATCTGCACACACGCATGTGCTCTACAAAAATCTGCTTCTGCGGTCTTCCTCACCCAGCCTCTTCTCGCTTTTGCGACTCCACGAACGCTTCTGCGACCATTGCACAGGCACAATACCAGTCGCAGGTGCGGAACACCAGAACCAACAGCTTAGCAAAAATCCAAAATGCAATGAACTTTGAAACTTCAATCTTCCACCACCGATGCCAAAACCTATCAAATCATGTCCGATAGACCTCAAAATTTTCAGACAAGTCACATTCGACATTATGGACCTGCTCTAACTTCCGGAATTGGAATCCGACCCCGATATCAAAAAGTCCACTCCCGATCAACCTTGCCAAAATTTTCACTTTCGCCATTTCGAGCCAAATTCGACTAAGGAGCTAACAACAACAACAACTACATCATTCCAATCCGAGGTCAAATGCTAAAAAGTCAAACTTGGTCAACTCTTTCAAATTTAAAGCTCCTTAGTTGAGAATCATTCTTCCAAATCAGTCCCAAATAACCTGAAAACCAAAACCGACGACTCACACAAGTCAAAATACATCATACGAAGCTACTCACGCCCGTAAACTACCGAGCGAAGTACAAATGCTCAAAACGACCGGTCGGCTCATTACATTCTCCCCCAGTTAAACATACGTTCGTCCTCGAACGTGTCCAGAGTTGTTCTCAAAGCCATCAAACCGTCGTATAACCTTGCCATGCACATACACGAGGGTGATCTCATCTCACCCTATCCCATACTGGCCCGACAACACAACATAACTGTAGTTTCTTAATTCCACCTAGCCCATAAACCTTAGAATCCAATTTCCAACATCTGGAATTTCTTATAAGATCAGAATCTCGCATCCTACACCCTGTATAAGTCTGAGCAAGCTGTACTAAGCCGCAACCATAACCCAAGATACAATCGCATAATATAACACATTACACAGATACTCGAAGCAATGATTTCTAATCACATTAGTTGCTCAAAGCAACCCAATGACGGTAATAAACCTCATATCAAACAAGACTCCATTCTGAAACCTTCGTACACTACTGATGATGAAAGGAACACGCAGAAACTCATAACCATTCATCAGATCAACCAGTCATGGAACTCCCTCTCCTTCGACAAGAACTATAGCAAATTTCTAAGCCGACTTTCGATATTATCCTTCCAACTATGATGTAATCTATTATGATAGTATCCATTCTAGGTCCAATGACCTCATCTCATCCAACACGACCACTCTAGTAACATGACACATCAATACATTCTAAATCCATAATCCGTGCAATCCGTGCACCAATAAGCAACATTCCAAATATACTCAATCATGGAAAACAAATGACTCAAACGAGAGAACTGTCCCGCAAACTCAACAAGTACTACCACAATGCAATGCTAAGAACCTATCACACACCGTAGAACCAAAACACACAAATCTAATACAAGGGATCATATCTCAACATAACTCCGCTACAATGCGTGACCCCATCCAAACACTGGCCCATATGAGACACCTCGAGCCACCATGCTCAAAATCAATAACCACGCACAATTCGACATCAAGTACCCAAAGTGCATTACCATAACCACGGAGAAGCAGATGACACAATGCCACACAAAACCCGAAATAACATAACCAATACACCCTCAATCATGCAATACCCAACTACTCATCTCGCTCATATTCGACTATATGACCATAATAGAACCACACCATGTGTGCCTAAAATCAACGAATCACAGCTCCTCGTAGCATATAAGAGTAACTCACAGAAAATTCCAGAACATGAATAAGCTCAGCAACAACCGAATGACACATCCATCAACAATAGCATTATGGAGCCAACCAATCCAACTCGGTGTAGAATACACATCCTAATTGGGCCTGCCAATGGACCCCAATCAACTTCGGGAACCCACAAATGGATAAATAACCCTCCGAAAGCCCACAATGACTGAATTATAACACATACTATCATCTGGCTAGCTTCGGCCATGACTTCACAGTCCACAACCATAAAACAATCTACTCTTGAGAACTCCCAGTCTCTGAATCCATAGAACACACGTATCACCATATCTGATCCTAAATCCCCCGCCAGAATGTCTAACACATCTCTCATACACGATCATCCCACAAGGAATACTTCTAAAATTCTTCCGTGCCATATAGCAAAATTTGAATATCAGTAGTCGATCAACCAGGAGAGTGCCACAGTACTAGTGAAGTATCCGTAAATCAAAACACATTGCCCCTTATGAAATGTATACTATCATCAGGCCATACCGAAAAGTAATATCCGTTACCTAGTCATCTAAAACCGTCCATGCTGCCTACGAATCTATGACCTTCCCTTCCAAACTGACCTGTGACCCCGCTCATGTAAATTTCAATCTCACATAACACACCGCATATACCATGCCATCCTAAGAAAAGTACAAGAACTTCATAGTCCAATCCGAGGCACAAGCAGAATACATACCCGTTCAGTTAGAAACCTTCCATTTGATCTCACCCAGGTGAAAATCACTATACACAACATGCTCCTCACGCCAGTAGGAAATATACCCCTCGAACCTTGGTAAAAACCATTGAGAACTCTTCGAACCCATTTGCACATAACCAAGCTATCAGAACCGAATCTCTCTAACTCAACCCACCCACGCAGGTTGCCAAAACCCAAGAGCATTGCCACGAAACACCTGTAGAGATTAACCACATCATAAGATCCAAAGAACCGATTATATCCATTACTGTGCTGATCCAACCTACTACCACGCTGTCCTGTTTCTCCAAGTCCTTCCAAATTGCCTTCAAATTGATACTTCTCCTTGCTGGAACACCACGATCCTTAACCAAAATTCACCACACAAGAGACCCTGATATAAAACCACAACGCCCTAAGGCCCATAAACCGCTGACTTACCTCTTAAGCACCCCAAGGCACCACAACCGATACACCCACTCTAAAGAAACCTTATGTGAACCTAAAACTGTTTCCTTCACTTTCTTGATGCTGAAATGCATAATCCACAACGGTATAAAAATGTCACACGTCTCGGCACCATCTAATGTAACTCTCAGTTTCTAGCAATATACAAATCTTGAAAATTTCAAATCACTACATATAAATCTTAAATCCATCAGAACCATTCTCGAGAGTTATCCACTCTACTCAAATCTTAATTAAACCGACCAAATGGACCGAACGACCTGTGCCCCATTAGCATACCAACACCAAAGGGAGTAACCCATACTCCTAAGAAACCGAGCAAATTCCTACTCCATGTACACTACATCCTTCGCAAATAACCACTCAATTATTTTATAATTCTCATATATCCATAGAGTGTAATACAACCTGTATCCAGAAATTCCTTTGCCCGAGTCATCCTCAATCTCGACCTCTGCAAGTCATAACTGATTCATAAGTATACCCCGTACCGAAACCAATACAACACATAACCGTGTAATCAACTCGTCGATAGCAGAATCCGCCACTTGGCTCAAAGCCATGGAATAAAACATCTAACTACTTACAATAACCATACCCCATTACTACCACAATAGCACAGTGAGATTCCATTAAATCCTTCATCCGCTCATGCAACACAAATCATCTAGTACCTCAAATCATCTGCAAATCTCGCGTTCATCCTGATGATGGTTAAGCCAACTTCCACAGGCGATCCAAACTCAAATTGCAACATATATCATTTATTGGTAAAAGAGAACTCTCTACAAAATATCTTAGGGATCACACAACCTCAGGACACCTCGTAGGGGATAACCCACCTGCTTTTCCTGAAATTGACATCTCTCTACACCTTCCACAATTATGACTACTACGCAATTACTGAATCTTCTCGATTCTGAACTCACCAACAAGACATGAGCATATACTTCACTCCACAATTAAACAACATGAGAGATCCCTCAATACACCCATAACTCGAGACCATACGTCAAATCCAGACAGAAATCAGATACCCCATAGTCCTTTCTACATCTCAAGTAAACTCTTCTCGTCACATTCGAACAATCTGAACACATCTCGCAGTCACATCATACTCACCACATAGTCATCCAATCACAAATTCCACTAATAGGGACAACCGAATATATAAGTCCCAAAAGCACGTGCTCACACAATCGAAATCTTCGTGCTCAAGCTACGGTCAAAACCACCTTAAGTCCTCCAGACTGGCCCATCATCAGCACACCAAAATCACATCTCGCACCTGAACCATGGAATCACAAGCCGTCGTTGCATAGCTGATACCGAGAGCTCATGTGCGCATACAAATACGTGGAAGGAATTCAAAGAGTTACGCTTCAAGATGAATCAATGCCGCACGAAAAGGAACGAAAGATGGGAAGTATATCCTAAATGTCCTGTACCCTCTCGAAGATAGGTATGGACGTCATCATACTGACCCACAAGACTCTACTACATACTTGCTCATGACATGTAGAACATATGAACCTAGAGCTCTGATACCACCTTGGCACGACCCCAAATTCATTAGTCATGATGGTACCTAACCCAACCCGCTAGGTAAGCCAATTAACCTCTAACCAATTCTAATAACAATTAATAAAGCGATTGAGTAAAGAAATATCTAAATTTTATACACTCTCCAAGGACTGGTAGTACAAATCATAAGCTTCTAAGAATAGAGTTTACAAAGCCGAAATGAAATAAATACATAGTCTGTTTGAAAAGTACATAAACAGAGTTTTATAGATCTAAGGCTATCACGAACAAGAGACAGCTACAACCGGGACGCAGGTACATCTTCCATCCAGCTCCCATCGAACACAGAAACATCAGCAACCAACATCTGCATGCAAGGTACAGAAGTATAGTATGAATACAACCGACCCCATATACTCAATAAGTAACAAACCTAACCTTAGGTTGAAAGTAGTGACGAGTTAACACAAGGTTAGGTCCAATACCAATATCCCACAACAGTTCATAACAGCATAATACAAGTAATAAAAGATGTATCTCAAAAGTAAAATGCTCAACTCGTTCACAGTTCCAGAAAATAGTCATGCTTTTCAAGTATCTTAGTGAAAACCCAAATCTTTTACAGAAAATTCCAAAAATACGACTAAGTTTGAAAATTATAATTTTTCCAAATATCATTTCCATAATAAATAAGATATTTCATTTTTTTCCAGATAGCAAGTGTGAAATACCTCTCTATGCCCACATATCAATGTGTGTAAAAAGTCATAAATAACGTGATACCGTACAACATAAGGAAAATAATGCATCTCTATGCCTGTATGTCATGTGTGCATGCCAATGCCATGTATCTCAGAGATAAATCATGTACTCACAACCTCAGAGTACTCAATCTCACTATCTCGCATCCTCTCTCACTATGCTCAATGTTCATCACACTCAATCACACAATGATGTACAATACCTGTTGCGGCGTGCAGTCCGATCCACATATATATAGTCTACTGTGCTCACTGGGGGTGTGCAAACTCCGGAGGGGCTCCTTTTAGCCCAAGCGATATATCATTGCGTCGTACATCCCGATCCCATATAAGATAATCAATATATCGCTGAGGCGTGTAGCCCGATCCCATAAAATATAATCAATATATCGATGCGGTGTGCAGCCCGATCCCATAAAATATAATCAATATAATATGCTGCGGTGTGTAGCCCGATCCCAAAATGTCACTCTTACTCGAGCCCTCAGCCTTACTCAGTCGTCAATCTCTCCAGTATCACCCACGGTCTTACAATGTCATGAAACTAGCCTGACAACAATGATATGATGTATCGATACATAATAACTGAGATTGAGATATGGTATGAATGCATGGATATGACTGAGTATGAAATATCAATAAAATCAGTGAGATCACATTAAGAAACGACCACTATGGGTCCAAACAGTATCGGCATAATACCTAAACATGATAACTAGCATGATTGACACCTTAACTACTATATCACATGGTGAAAAAACGGATATCAATAAAGTAGCACCACTATACAGTGCCATGGGAATAACAGAGTCTCAATTCACATGGTGCACGCCCACACGTCCGTTACCTAGCATGTGCGTCACCTCAACACTAACCACATAACACGTATTTCAGGGTTTCATACCCCCAGTTCCAAGATTAGAAGAGTTACTTACCTCGAACAAGCCAATACCAATGCCGAGCAAGCCAAACGATGCTCCAAAGATGCCATCCCACGTGTTTCGACCTCTGAACGGCCCGAAGCTAACTAAAAACAACTCAAGTACATCAAACAATGCTAAAGAAATCAATCCCGATCGAAAAGGATCAAATCTTGAATTAAAACCCCAAAAATTGGCCAAAAGCCCAACCCGAGCCCGTACCTCGGAACCCAACAAAATTTACAAAATCCAACAACCCATTAAATTACGAGTCCAACCATACTAGTTTCACTCAAATACGACTCCAATTCGGTGTTCAAAACTAAAAATTCCTATTATGAAACCTTAGGTCAAAACCCCCAATTTTCCTCTTTAAATTTATCCACCAATTGCTAAAAGCGAAGATGGATTCATGAAATGTAATCAACAGCGAGTAGAAAACACTTACCCAAATTCTTATGATGAAATTGTCTCCAAATATCGCTCAACTTCGAAGTCCATAGCTCAATATGTGATAAAAATGATCAACCCTCGAACTTATAACATTCTGCCCAGCGATTCCGCATTTGCAGACAGATCGTTGCATCTGCCACCACTGCTTCTGCGGTAAAAACTTCGCTTCTATGAAAATAGCCATGCCATACAGCCCCCGCACCTACGAATATCAAATTCCGCTTCTGCGAAGATGTTCACACCTATGCTTCCAATCTCGCATCTGCGCGCATGCAGGTGCGCTACAAAAATCCGCTTCAGCGGTCTTCCTCACCCAGCCTCTTCTCGCTTCTGTGACTCCACTAACACCTTTGCGACCATCGTACCTGGCAATACCATTCGCAGGTGCGGAACACCAGAACCAGCAGCTTAGCAAAAATCCAAAATGCAATGACCTTTGAAACTTCAAACTTTCACAACCGATGTCGAAACCTATCAAATCATGTCCGATTGACCTTAAATGTTTCACATAAGTCACATTCAACATTATAGACCTGCTCCAACTTCCAGAATCGGAATCCGACTCCGATATCAAAAGGTCCACTCCCGGTCAAATTTTTCAAAATTTTTACTTTCGCCATTTCGAGCCAAATTCAACCACGGACCTCCAAATCATACTCCGGGCGCGCTCCTAAGTCCAAAATTACCCAACGGAGCTAACGGAACCATCAAAATTTCAATCCGAGGTTAGATGCTAAAAAGTCAAACTTGGTCAACTCTTTCAATTTAAAACTCCATACTTGAGAATCATTCTTCCAAATGAGTCCCGAATAACCTGAAAATCAAAACTGACGATTCACACAAGTCAAAATACATCATGCGGAGCTACTCACGCCGTTAACTAGCGAGCGAAGTACAAATGCTCAAAACGATCGGTCGGGTCATTACATAGGCTCATAGCGACGAAAAATATAAAACCGTCACAGGATTAGCGACGAAATATATTTGTAGCAAAGTTTAGCGATGGAAACAACTATCGCTATATTGCTTATTTCTGTAGCTAGTTTTACTAATTTTGTCTCTACAATTCATACAAAATTCGTCATTTGTTCTTACTAGCGATGAAAGCGTCTGCCGCTAGTCGTGTTATAGCTAATTCTTTCTTCTTTTTGCAACAAAACTTTTTGTCGCCAATCAGTCGCAAGATTTAATTTTACGCGCTAATTTAATCTATGAAAGATATCTGTCGCTAATTTATTTTTAATCTGTTGCTAATTTTTTAAAATTCTTTTTATATATTATTTTAAATGTACCCTATTAAAGAATATTACATAAAAGCTATTAAACACACTTAATTAAAAGTTCTGATATTAATATAAATTTACATTATATTCAACAAGGTTCAAAATATATAGGATAATGCATATAACGATATCGTTAACTATAAAAAAACCCACAAGCATCAATAATAAAGTCCAAACAAAGTAGGCTAACTATGCGAGGCTGGAGAGTTACTGTCATCATTAGAACCTAATGCATGAACCTCATCAATGTTAGCAGCATTAGAAAAGGTAAGAACTGTAGGTGCCACATCTGATGGGTGGCTGGTAAGATTAGTATTTGGCTGATGCGAGGGTATGAAAACTAATTCGCGTGCCCGCTCAACGATTACATGAACTATATGATCTGTCAGTATAGGAATCAATCGCATCACTAACTCATCCAGATTCTCTGTCATTGTCGAATGAGCATTTGGAGGTGCTGTTGATGATGTAGCATCAGATCCAAAAGAGTCACGAAGATTCGACCCGTAGTAGCATTTTGCTTGAGATCCAAGACCATATACTTTTCTTTTATTTTCTCCTCCCGTGGCTTGATAATATGCTTTACACTGATCAATATCAGATTGAGTATGTTTTTGTTATTGTAATATCTCTTGATATTTTTTCTGTAGAAGAGTTAATAATTAGTGAAATTGAAATACTAAAGAATATTGAGCATTCAATTTACAAAATGAAAAATATATATGAAAGTAAAATCAATAAAATTATTTAAAAGGTTGTTTTACATGTACGATTCGGGATTTCTCACCAACAAAAATTTTTCCATCATTATCATGCGTATGCACGTGCAAATGCATCTCACTTGGTATTGGATCTCGACCCTTTTTAACTGCCTATACAAAAGTTATTTCACAAATGTTAGTTCTATCCTGTTGAACACTTCTATAGTGGATTCTCATATCCCGATTCAGGTTGAGTGCCACCATGCAAATCACCACTAGAAGACATCTCACCGGTCACATTTTTTTCTCCTTGATACTTCCAAATAAAATAGTTCTCAACAAATCCACACCGATAAAGGTGCAATTTAACAGTTTCAACATTCATGTATTTAATGTTGTGACATTTTTTACATGGACATCTAACATCGTCACCACTCATGCGATTGCGCTGAGAACAAGCAAACTGGAAAAACTTGTTCACACCGGTTATGAAACTAGAATTAATACCCCCTCGGCCATCCAACCTTTGTACATCCAATCAAACTCTAGATTATCCATGTTCCTATTTAATATTAAAATAAATAAGACATTATAGTTCTTTATTTAATAAGACATCAGAATGCTTTCTAAAGGGAATAACAAGTTGGCATCAAAATGCCTTCTTTTCTATTTACAAAGTAAAAAACTTGTTAAAAAGACTGTCATATAGTTCATTCCTTGCCTATCTTTCCTTCTAGAGATGTTACAAGAACTAACTTTAAGATCAATATTGTATAAGAAGTCACTACATAAAGTTTTACTATATGAGATCAATACTATGAGAATGAATTCTTATAGTATAACACTGTATAATACTATATTAAAGTTTAGAAGTGACAGATCTAAACTATATGAGAATAAATTCTTACAAGCTCATTCCGCATCACAACATCAAGCGATCACTTTAAAAGAAGTCAAATAAGTATTGCTTAATTTAGAAAGCAAATCATGATCTAACTGGACATTCTATTAGAAAGAGGGAATAATATTGGTGAATAGTCTTACCAGTAAGATGAATATTGTCTAGGAACTACCTTTGAAGAGCCTTAACATATACCTGTGTATTAGTTTTGAAAGAAAGCCACATTCAGTTTGTTATCAGTTGACTTTTAACATAGCCGACACCTCTAAAATAAGGCTACAAATAAAGTTTAGGTAAAATCCTACTTTGGAAAATTAACAGTGGAAATTTACAATAGAAACATAACCAAAAACCAAGAACAGATAAGGGAAAAAACAAAGAGTTAAAAACAATCAAGATGCCTTCTAAAAGGAAGAACAAGTTAAGCTTAAAAAGAAGACTTTAAAGTTTCAAATCACACAGTTCTTAACTGGAAACTCTATCATTTAGATTACGTACAAATGAGAATGGAAGAAATTCAAAAGGCAAACTAAGACTATAGATCTACAGACTCAAAATATTGCTCTGTATTCTTAGAGTAACGAATACACCCTTCATTCACCAAAAAAGAAAAGCAATTTACAGTAACTCTTCATATTCTTTATTTAGATCTACATTAGTTAGGTATTCATCCTTCCACATTATCATAAGTTCTTCACAAGTTACCACCTAATTCATTTCCAGTGAACTTTAGAAAGAAAGCAGCTAACATAGCTAGTACTCGTTGTAGAAATACCGTCGAGATAGCCATCAAAGAACTTCAAAGTGCGAATCCATCACATCCACTGGAAAATCTTGAAGGAAGATCCAAAAAAACTGCATTCAATTTCATCATGTTTATGAGATAAAGTATATTAATTTCGAATACAAAATCAAACTTGAAAGAGACTCGAGTAAATGTGTATCAACAAGCCACTGAAGCATGAATGGATAAATCTCTAATTTAAAAACATTCAGTAGAAATCTACACCCTAAAATATATCAAGTTACTATTGACCAAAAAATATGAAAATCAAGGTATCAGTCAAACAAAAAGTACCATATCAAAAATTCCTCAACATAATTATATAAAAAGAAAAAAAAATAAAACAAAAGGAGAAACTTTACCGACCAAACATAAGAATAATAGTGTAGACAAAGTGAAAAAATAGTAAAAATGAGGGCTTTCATCTGAGAATCGTGAAGAGAAGCAAACATAAAGTGAAGAAGGAGGCTCAGAAACGCACACTACTTCGAATTTCTTGGCAATTTCAGAATTCTACAGGAAATAGTTTGCAATTTCAAAAATTTTCTTCGATTCATTATTTGATATTTTTGTTTCCCATTGCATATGAACCTTAGATTCACGCCCAATTTGTTATATTTGAAGAAAAAGCCTCACATTGTTAAAGAAGAGTACAATTGGGAGTCTAATAGAGAGGAGAGAAAGTGAGTGTGTCAGTAGATTTGTGCCCTAGATTTTGGAATGTCTTTTAACTAGGATAATTTTATTGACGAAAATTTCAGCAACGTAAATAGCGACGGATATAGTTTCTGTCGCTAATAATAACTAGGAAAATTTTATTTTTAGGAATCTAGTGACGGAAATTTTTGTCGCAACTAACTTTGGAATGTCTTGATAAGTAAAATAAATGCAGCGATAAATTTTTGACGTTAAATCCATTGCTTAGTTTTAATAATTTTTTTTGCCCCACTTTCTTCGCTAAATTTGTAGGTAAAATAGAGGCACTAATATTGCGCCAATTTTTAGCGACGAATATAGGTTTTTGTCGCTAATTCATCGGTATATTTGATGCGAATTCTTTTGTAGCTTATTTGGCGACAAACTATAAAATTCGTTACTAATCCGTCGTTATTTAGATATGGAATATGGCTTGTCGCTAAATTCCGTCGCTAAATGCTGTTTTTTTGTAATGATTATTCTTATAAATCAACTCCGAACTTCTCAAAAATCAAAATCGACTACACGTGTAAGTCATAATACATAAAGTGAAGCTACCTAAGACCTCAAACCGCCAATCTTAGAGATCAAAAGGGTCGGATGGGTCGTTACAGTATATGATCCAAGGAACCTTTCTATTCAAACCTCGGCAACCGCGGCATGGATAACGACATGGTCTTAACATGACAATGAAGAATAGCGTGGTACGAAGATAACCAAATATTACCCATGATCACATCAAAATCTACCATATTAAGCAATAGAAAATTAACTCTAGTCTCGTAGCCCCCATATAGTGACAAAACAATAATGATAGACATGGTCCACAACAATAGAATCCCAACGGATGTAGACACATAAATAGAATATCGATAGAATCATGAGACATATCCAAATATGAAGCAAAGTAGGATGACACATACGAATAAGTATAACTCGGATCAAATAAAACTAAAGCATCTCTATGATAGACTATAATAATATATCTAATGACTGCATCTGATATGACGCCTCGGTCTTATTAGAGAAAGAATAACAACGGGCCTGTCTTCCTCCTCAAGGACGACCTATACCCGCTTTTCCTCCACCTCTAACTGACTGTGCACGTGGAGTGGCATTTAGAGCAAAACTCAAAGCCTGATTACCCTACTGAAGTACACCCAGCCGAAGTCTGGGGCAATCTCTCTCAATGTGCCTAGTATCAACACACTCAAAACAACCTCTCTGCGAATGTGGCTGATTGAACTGAGTCTGCCTCGGTCGCTTAGAATAACCGTTGTAGGACCCATGAGAAGAAAGTGCACTGAAGGATGACTGTCCAGTACAAGTGCTCTAAAATCCATGGCTAGAGGGAGCACTACATAAAACGTGAAGTGCATACTGAATTGGCTAATTGAGATGACCTCTACCATGTCGAGCCTTACCCCCAGAGCAGGAGCCATTAAATCCTCCAAAACAACGAGGCTTCTTAGCCTCCCTATCATCCCTCTCTTACCTAAGGATACGATTTAACCTTCTAGAAATCTCCAAAGCCTGATGAAATGCAGTCTCAGTCTCCATCTCCCTCTCCATCCCAAACCTAAGGCTTAGGTGAGTCCCTAAAACAATCTATAGACTCTCTCCTCTCGTAGAAACCAGAGGAGCTGGATGGAATGATATCTCTGTAAACCTCATAGAATACTCGGACACAGTCATACCCCTAGTGCAAATGCTCAAACTCACTATGCAACTTGTCCCCGTGGGACAGTGGAATGAACTCCACTAAGAAAAGATCGAAGAACGGAGACCAGGTAAGTGATGTTGCTCTAGCTGACCTACTCGCCTCACAAGTTTGTCACCATCTATATGCTGACCCTGTCAAATGAAAAGAGGTAAAGTCAACCTCGATCAACTCTACCAAACCCAAGGTATGCAGAATCCGATGACACTGATCCAAAAAACCCTGTGCATGCGGAGGTTTTTGGGTCCCTCCCCCAGCCTGTGAAGTAGCTGGTGCAATCGGAATTAACCCTGCCTGGGCCAAACACGTGTACATACTCATAAAATGAGCTAAGGTCTCCTGAAGCCCCGTGTAGAAATAGGCTCCTCAGGTACCCTAGTGGGTCCCATATGTTCAATATGATAAATCTCCTGCTCCCCAACTGGAGCTACAACTGGCTCCACCACTAATGCTTTACTAGGGGCTCTAGCTGCAGTGCGCCAGCTCGGCCTCTACCTCGACCCCAACCTCTCACCGCTCTGACAGGGGCACTGATGTCTGCTCAGCTGATTCTGAATATCGTGTCCTCACCATGTATGAGAGAATAGAAGAGTAAAGATTCAAACTTGAGAATAAATCAATCCGCTCGATGAAGAATGGAAGAGAGTGAAATTTTAACCAATCCGCTCGATGAAGAATGGAAGAGAGTGAAATTTCCTTATAGCCTGGTAGCCTCTTAAAGATAAGTACAGATATCTCCGTAGCGATCGGTAAGACTCTACTAGACATGCTCATGACTCATAGAATCTATGAATCTAGGGCACTGGCACCAACTTGTCACCACCCAAATCCCGCCAAAGGAGTCGTGATGGAACCTAGCCTCTACGACTAGCTAAGACAATCACACAACGATCCAAATTATCAAAATAAAATATACGAACTCTGAAATTCTAATAGAAACGGCGGAATAAAAGCTTCAACAATACCAAAACATGGGTACATAAGTCAAACTTCCCAAAAGCTTATAATACTAAGTCATAAGCTCTAATCAGAATATATAGTGAGTCTCAATAAGTACAATACTGATTGAAAGTAAATAAAAAAATATAAAAAGGAGGGAAGGGGACTCCAAGATTCTGCAGCATTTGTGCAGCACTCCTTGACTCCTCTTAAAGATAACACCCGCTCACTCACGAGGTCCGCTAACTCCAGCAACTGGATCTTCACAAAATATGCATAAGTGAAGTATGAGTACACGATAATCAGTACCTGGTAAGTATTATGACTAAACTCGGTAAAGTAGTGATGAAGTTCAAGTCATATGACACTCACTAGTCAAAGAGCCTGTGCAATATATCAATAAGTGGCAATAGAATATGTAACAAAAAAATATCAACAATTTTGTTAGAACATGTGATAACAATTCAACATAGGAAAATCCATTATTGACAATAAATCATCAACTAGAATCAGAGAAATATGATAGCATGTCCAATACAACTAGAAACTCGTAGAAATACATGCCGAAGTTTAAAGAAAGCATGTACATGATACAAAATATCATCCCCATTTAGTCACATGAACATCATCAAGAAAATCACCCTCAAATCATCACATAAATCATCAATAATGCAACCCTTAATATGCCGCATGTGCAATATCAAAAAATGCCGTCCTTATTTTGCCACATGTGCATATCAAGAATAATCACCCTTATTTCACCACATGTGCTTGATAAGAATCACAATCGCACGGTAACACATCATGCCGCAATATCATCACAATCGCACGGCAATACCTCGTGTCAACTCCCAATAATTCAGCCCAACATGTCCACATGTGCCGTAATTATAATAATTTAATATGCCAAATAACCATCAAAAGACATATACTCATAATTTGCCAACAAGGTGCACAAAGACATGATAATAATAAATTACGGATGAGTGTCCAACATCTAAAGCATGGCGGCTAAATAATATAGCAAAGTTTTCACACGAGTCCTAATATATGATTAGATTCCAAAATCGATGTACAAGTCCCTCTGGCCTATGTGAACGCGATCAACCCCTCGCAAAAACAAAGGCTCAGCTCGAGAAATCCCCCAGACTGCTATCCTCCTATGTAAACGCGACATCCAAATCGCGAACGCGAAGGTCATTTAGTTACAACTCATCGCAAACGCGAACCCTACTATCACGAACGTGAAAAAGAATTTCCTACCCAGCTCAAAAGAACTCCGCGATCGTGACAAACCTCCACGAACACGAAGAAAGGCTTGACACCAACAAAGATCTACAACTCTTAAAAAATACTTCGGGTGGTCCGAAACTCACCGGAGCCACGTGGGAACCCGCTCAATCACACCAACAAGTCCATGAATACTACCTGGATCTATCCACAACCTCCAAACACATAAGATAATATCACAACAAAAAATCAAATGCCAAAACGCAAATTGAACTTCTCTTGAGTTCATGACATTCAATTTCTAACCAAGTGTCCGATTCAAGCCTAAGCAATTCGGAATGAACTTAAACTTTGCGCACAAGTCTTAAATCATAAAATGAACCTATTACAACTTCTGGAACAACAATCCGACCCCGATAGCCTCAAAGTCAACTCTTGGTCAAACCTAGGAGCTCTCCAAACCTTCAAATTGTCAACTTCGACAAATAACGCCAAAACACCCTAGGAACCTCCAAATCCAAATCTGGATATATGCATAGGTCCAAAATCACCATATGAACCTATTAGAATTATCAAATCACTAATCCGAGGTCGTTTACATAAAAGTCAAACCTTGATCAACTCTTATAACTTAAGCTTCCAACAAAGAAACTAAGTATTTCAATTCACTCTAAAACCTTCCCGGAACCAAAATAACCATCCCCACAAGTTACAAAATAATAATCAAACATATATGAAGTATCAAAAGAGGAAATGAGGCTCAAATACGTAAAACAACTGGCCGGATCGTTATATTACTGAATGATCACCTAACATTGTAAGCAATGACAATGTGATAATATTAAAGCAAATTTGCATTGTTAGTGTATATGAGTGTCAAAATGCTTAGACTTTGTTCTTAATTGGCTAGGTCAATTAACTTTACATGGTGACATCTATTGGGGCAGGCCTAACACATATAGCTCTTTCACGTTTCGTTTTCTTTTCTAATGATTGTCTCCCTCGAGTCTACCAATCACTTGTAGTATTGAGAAACTTATTTGAATAAATGATCCAGAAAAGTAAAGAATCCAGCTAACGGAAATTTAGGTAAAACAAATAACAAACAAAACAATAATTTCTTGTGCAATATGCATAAAGTTGGATCAATAAAGACAATTAGCATAATTGATCTAGTTGAGAAATCAATATTTTACTCTATAACTTTGAGGGAATCATATTGTGACAAAAATTTCGGTCCAATTTGGATGCCCATTTAGGAGGTGCTAAACAAATTCCATCATTGATTTGAGATCTTGATAACGTGAATATCCAGTCTATTCAATGCTAGGCGCTCGTAACAATCTATATTCCGGAGCATACAACGATTCTTTCATGACCTGAAGTGTTAACCTACCTACTAAAATATTATTTGTCTTTATCCAATATTTCAGTATTACAATTTTATTTTTATCTAAATTGCGGAGTAAATGATAAATTCAGCAAAATTTAATATACCGGCTCTTGAATGCCCATTATGAAATGCCCGTTATGTACATGTATAGCTGCATTACATTACAAAAGAAAATTCTGACGAAGATTAAACATCTTCATAGTGACTTTAATTTGTATACAAATTTAATGAAACAAAAGAGAGCAGAATTATACAGAAAAGCCCAGAAGGAATGGAAAAGGATAGCTAGAGCTGGAACAAGAATTAAGTTATGAAGTTCAAATATTAAATTATAATTAGCAATATGTGAATATTGTTAAAGACTGCTTGTTAAAATCTTTTTTCTCATTTTCATTTTTCCTTTTACTAAACGAGCCACCTAGACATTGTCACAGGGATTTGGTCTAAATGATAGAGGTAATCTCCGTATTCTGCCTAAAACGATTAACTATAGGTCATAATAATTTATTTAAAATATTTAAGTAAAACGTGGCTAAAACAAGATCTCTTTAACTATCCAAATAATAATGTTGCCATATAAATTGAAATAGAGACTGAACAAAGCAGCAGACAAAAAAGCTTTTTCTTCTCCTTCTTCTCCACTTTTTCTTCATCTTTTTTGCATCGACAAAAAGGTCTCCAAGATCAGCCTTCTTATTGAAAAAAAATTCATCTCCCTTTGCTTTTTAAAATACAAAATCTTATAATCACTTGAATAATTAGGCTATCTAAACATGATGAAAGGCCATGAAAGAAGAACTAAGTACCGACTAGCTTCTCAATTGACAACAATCCTGATCTATACAAGCTGTGAAAAGGGGATCTGCCAGAAGACATAGTTGTTCTTTTGCTCTTTTTAGAATTTGGAAGGACTCAATGAAATGAATTTAACTATCATTAAAGGCAACAAACACACATGCAATCTTAAAAGAGTATCGGTTGAACAATGAAAAAACTGTGATGCAACAATTTTAATGTGTTGTGATTTTCTTTGAAGTTCGGAATATTTTCCTAAAGTTCCTCGAACTCTTCTTGAAGTTTCAATTGTATAAGTTTCGAACTCTAGGATATTTGATAAATGATCAAAAGTGCATGATTTTGAGTGTTTCAACTATGTTCATTATGTGTTTCGAGTGTATAAGAATGAGTTTGAAAGAAAGTGATCAAAATAGGACGATTCAACACAAAAAGAAGACGAAAATAAAAATCTGGGAGCATGCCATTGGGTGTGCTCACGCGAACTATAGCACGCTGGAGGAGTCGGTGGTGTTTCAAAAACAATAAAGTATAGGCCCTTGGCGAGCATGGTGGCACGCAAAATAAAATAGAGAAAATCAGGAGCGTGCAAAAGGTTGCGCGCTGTCACGATCCAAAATCCACATAGTCGTGATGACATATTACCACAACATGCTAGGTAAAACAAACATAGAGTAATGCAACACAAGTGGCAAATCAATATAACAACGAAGTGAAATAGCTGAAATCTATATATTATCCCAATGATTGGTAATACAAGTCATGGGGCACTAAGATTTAAATTTACAAAGATGGTTCGAAAATAAATACAACATCTATTTGGAATATACATAAACAAAGTACAAATCCCAAGCTACCGAGGACAAGTGGTAGCTATATCCGGAAAGCAAGTACATCTTCAATGATAATCTTTGTCATCCACAGCGGCTCAGCTCCAAGATCTGCATGCAAGGTGCAGAAGTGTAGTATGAGTACAACCGGCCCCATAAAGTCATAAGCATCCTGACTAACTTCGGTGAAGTAGTGATCTCAGGTCAAGGATACTCACTATATATATATATATATATAACCCGCACAACTCAAAAACATATTCGTGTACCCAGTAGCAATGATAAAGTCTAAACGGGGAATACAGGTACCACACAATGCACATAAAGAAGATATGCGTAAGCCTCTCAACAGTTCAACATGTAAAAAAGGTATTCTTCTGATATCAAATATGTAACGACCCTGACCGGCCGTTTTGAAAATTAGCGTCCCGTTCGGTGGCTTAAGGTCTCGAGCGACTTCGTATTATGTATTATGACTTGCGTGTGTGGTCGAGTTAGATTTTCAGATGATTCATGATTGATTTGGAAGAACAATTCTTGTTTTAGAAGCGTAAGTAAAAAGAGTTGACCAG
The DNA here is from genome assembly GCA_000715115.1 of Nicotiana otophora. Taxonomy (NCBI): domain Eukaryota; kingdom Viridiplantae; phylum Streptophyta; class Magnoliopsida; order Solanales; family Solanaceae; genus Nicotiana; species Nicotiana otophora. The sequence goes on along the minus strand of AWOL01S0036940.1, from coordinate 138,126 downwards.
AGTTTGACTTTTGTGTAGACGACTCCGGAATGGTATTTTGATGATTCCAATAGTTTCGTATGATAATTTTGGTCTTAGGCGTGCGTCCAGATTCAGATTTGGAGGTCCGTAGGTTGATTTGATGTATTTTGGCAAAAGTTAGAAAAGTTGAAGGTTTAGAAGGTTGGGAGGTTTGGGACTTGCATGCAAACTTTTACATTATTCCGGGTTGATTTCATATGATTCGGCGTGAGTCGTAGAAGTTGAAAATTTATAAGTTCATTAAGTTCGATTTGAGGTGCTATTCATAGTTTTGATGTTGTTTGATATGATTTGAGGCCTCGATCAGGTCCGCAATATGTTATGAAACTTGTTGGTATGTTCGGATAGGGTCCCGGAGGCCTTGGATGTGTTTCAGATGGGCTACGACCCATTTCTTCATGCTTTAGAGTTGCTGGTTTCTGGTGTGACTATTGTTCTTCGCGATCACGAAGATGAAGACATGATCGCGAAACGTTTCTTGGAGCTCAGGGATTTTGTTCATCGCGGACTCGATCGTGGGCACGCGTTCGCGAAGTTTTAGCTATCCGTTGTCCGCATTCGCACCCGTCTCTTCGCGTTCTCATAGTGGAGCTGGGATCTGGTAGACTTTTACTCATCGTCTTCGTGTTTTTCTATTTGCATTCGCGTAGCCTATTGTCATTGGTCATCGCGTTCGCGAGATGTGTACCACGAACGCGATGATTTATTTTTACTAGGCAACATTTTGGTCAGCGCGATCGCGAGGATCCTTCCGCGATCGCGTAAGAGGAATCACTAGGCAGAATATAAGTACTCTATTTCGAGGGTTTTTGATATTTTATCACTTTTGGGGTTAGAGAACTTGGTTTTGGGCGATTTTGGAGAGGATTTTCATGCCTTGGATTGGGATAAGTATTCTTCACCCGGATTTGATTATATTTCATGATTCCATCTTAATTTGTATTATTAAATTAGTGATTTGAGTTGGAGAAAATGAGAATTTTTGTAAAAACTTTCAAAAATATAAAATGAGGATTTGAAGGCCGATTTGATATCGGAATTGGATAATTTTGGTATGGTTGAACTCGTATCAGAATGAATGTTCGAATTTTATAAATTTTGTCGGGTTCTGAGGTACGAGCCCGGGGTTGACTTTTTTAATTGTTTTTTTAGTTTTTATTAAAGATCGAAACTTTATTATCCATAATTGTTTCCTATGATTTGTATTTATGATATTGAGTTATTTTGGCTAGATTTGAGCCGTAGGGAGGTTTGTTTCACACGAGAAGGTCATTTAGAGTATTGATTTGGCTTATTTGAGGTAAGTATCTTGCCTAAATTTGTCTGGGGGAACTACCCCTTAACATTTGAATTGTTTGTGTTATTTTTGTGTCATATGAAAGCTGTGTACGCGAGGTGACGAGTGCATACTCGGACTTATATGTGGAACTTGACCGGTTTAGACTCTTAGGCTTCTTTCATGTATTTATTTGAAATTGTTAGCACATGTTATATCCTTTATTCGTCATGCCTACTATCACATGCTTTATTTGAAGTTGTCATTATATGGCACATTCTTTACTTGTCAGAGTTTGCTCTTATATGCTTTATTTGAAGTTGGTATCACTTTTAATATTATAGTTGAGTTACTCTTAGTTGAAATTTTTGTTACATGATATCCTTTTGTTGCCGAGTTATTCTCATGCATTTAGACGTAGTACTACTTCGTGCCATCTCTTTCATTGTTAGCCTGATTCATACACTAGAATCCGAAGTTTGCCATTTCATAGAAATACTTTCACTATCGAGTTTCTGCACCAGGCTGCCCTTTTTACTTTCACTATCGAGTTTATCCTTAAACAACTAATTGGAATTGAGGTTACCGAAGGTTATTAATCTATTTTAATTGAAGGTGTGTTTAAAGGGGTTGTTGTTCATTGTTGAGTTACTTTCCATTTATTTTATTGTTATTGAGATTCTATGTACATTGTGTTTGAGCTGTAGGCTATTTGCTGTGGAAATATTGATGTTTTTGGATCTTTGGAAAGGTTATGGCCTATGGACACTTATGGTGCGAGTTGATATGTCGTGTTGTTGTGATGTTAGACATGTGAATTATTGTGTGGTTGGTTGTTGATATGCGGAGTATAAGGGTGTAATTTCACCGTTATTGTTATGCAAGGCATAAGGGTGGTATCTCACTATTGTTAAATGTACGGAGTGATACTGGTGGCTATTATGTTATTGTCCGGGAAGAGCGATAAGGATGGCTATTATATTGAGTGATACTGGTGGCTATAAGAGTGATATAAGTGGCTAATGATATTGTCAGGGCGGAGTGATAGGGGTGGCTATCGGAGAGATAAGGGTGGCATTATCAGGGATGATGTGTGATGGCTTGGGGACATTTTGTTGGTGATATTCGTGTGATGGTGTGCTTTTCCTTATTTATGTCATATAGCTTACATAACTTATTGTGTTGCTTAGATGAGCTACTCGATGTCTTTGATATTACTTGTTGACTCGGGCTGCAGTAGTACACTCGCACAAGCGTACACCATAGCATGCCACTTATACTAGCTCAGGAGTATGAAACTTGACATTTATTGATCATGCCTATGTGTTCTTGTATTATATGTTTTCATGTTGATATTGATCCCGTGACCATGGCGGGTGGATTGTGATTGTGAGCCTGTAACTATGCCGGGCGGATTGTGATTGTGAGCCTGTGACCATGCCGGGCAGATTGTGAATGTGAGCCAGTGATCATGCCGGGCAGATTGAGATATTGGCATATGAGTTAACCGTGCAGTTGTGATTTAAAATATGGGCACAAAGTGCCGTGAACAGACGATGGTGGGTTGAGACCCGTGACTTGTGACTATGAGATGAGGTATCTCCGGTAATTTCATTGGGAAACTTGTGTTAGAACGACTTGATTAATTGGTTGTCATTTATGTTCCTTATTTGGTTTCAACGGTGCTTTCACGGTGTTCTATTGCTTACTATTTATGTTACATGTTGATTCTTGTTGCCATTGACTAATTCCTGCTTTCATTATTAGCTTTATACTGCTATACTGCACATGTTATTTTGACTAGCAGGTGTCTTGACTTGTACCTCGCCACTACTCCACCGAGGTTAGTCTTGATACTTGCCGAGTACCGATTGTGGTATACTCATACTACACTTCTGTATATCTTTTGTGCAGAGGCAGGTATTAGAGATATCAGACTCGGGCAGAATTAGCTTATTGATCGCGAGTATTCAAGGTAGAGTTGCTTGGTCGTCACAGTCCCTTGGAGTCATTTCCTTTCATTGTACTGTCAGCTTGTCATTTGAACAATATTGTATTTCGATCTTTGAGATATCTCCATGTATTCAGCTAGAGTTCGTGACTCTGTATTACCAAATCTTGGGAGGTTGTTATGATTATTGCCGCATAGGCTTATTTCGCTTTTGTTTCAGTATTCATATTAGACTTTGTTTCAAATTATCATTGTTAAAACTAGCTTAATCGTTATTAGTAATCGGCTTACCTAGTTTTAGAGACTAGGTGTCATCACGACGCCTACAATGAGATTTTGGTCCTGACAAAATTACACATCAACAATTATATATAGAAAAGATATGCTCAAATACTATTCCAGTTCAACAACTCATGATATAGAGAAGATATGCGTCGAACATCATTAAATCATCAGGCTTGCATATAGAGATGATATGCGTAAAGTATCAAATAATCCTTCCACATTTGTATATAGAGAGGATATGCATGAACTACCAAATAATCCTTTAGCAGTTGCATATAGAGAAGATATGCATAAAATATCAATTAATGCTTCAACAATGGAATATAGATAAGATATGCATGATTAAATAAGTCAAGTCACACAGATTCACATATAGAGAAGATATGTACCACATCTCATCTCATCAAGTAAGGTAGCATAAAGAGAAGATATGCAATATGTTTCGGAGCTAGAATATAAAGAAGATATGTAGTAAAATCATGTATACATCCAAGGAGGTTGCAAATCGAGAAGAGATGCAAAGTCCAAACCAGAATGTCTGTTCCATGACCACGACAACAAGAAACCTATCGGTTTCTCACAACCTGTGTATATACCATCAAGAAAGGAACATGAGAGGGTGAACATAGGGGGATGGATCCTTTTCCACATAATGCACAGACAACTCATGTGTTGTACGGACAACTAACGTGCCAGTAATACAACCACACAGATAACTCACGTGCCAAACAACTCATCCCTCATGGACCACTTACGTTCTGCCAATCCAGTCCATCACACATAAGTATATAAAAGAATACATATATACGAATAACGGATATCAAATCACATACTCATAGACTGAGAAAGATAGCATGATAAGGTGTATGCGTGTGCGAGTGTACAAATACAACTCAAAATTAGGCGGATACACCACACAATAGCAAATATTATGCTCAATAGGGAATCAACACCTCTACATGATCTCTAGTATGATTCACGGAGCTCGTGTAGTTATACAAACATATAAGGCATGATAGCAAGAAGCATAATATCGAAATCAAGGCATAGTACAACCTAAAGACTACTCCGATCATCAATCATACATAGCACCCGTATATACTATCATCACATTGCATATACGTCGCTTCTCATACATTTCAATTAGACAAACAAAGTTATATCCTAAGGGTTATTTCCTCAATGAGATTAGGTAAGATACTTACCTCAAACAAGCTAAATTAATACTCTAAAAACTCCTTACCGCACTAATCAACCTTCTAACGGCTTGAATCTAGCCACAAATAACTCAATAACATCAAATAGTGCCATAGGAATCAAACCCAAATAATAAAGGTCGAAACTTTAATCAAATACTCAAAGTCAACCCAGGCCCTCACCATGGAACCCGACAAAACTTAAAAATCCCAAATACCCATTTGTATACGAGTCCAAATATACAAGTTTCATCCAAAATCTACTCCAAATCGGGGTTCAAATCTCCAATTAACACTTTAGAAAAGTTTTGCCTAACCCCCCAAATATTTCCCACTCAGATTCTGCAATCAAATGATCGAGGATGGAATCATGAATAATAATCAAATCCGAGTCAAGAACACTTACTCCAATCCAAGTGGTGAAAATTGCCTCAAGAATATGATAAAATGAAGCAAACCCTCAATAAAAATATACTCTGCCCCATGATTCTCACTTTTGCGGTCCATTTGTCGATTCTGTGACACTTATTTGCGGTCAAAACCTCACAGATGCTGAAACAACTTAAGTCCTGACCTTGCGCTTTTGCGGACAATCCTCCGCTATGCATTGAGGGCACCGCTCCTGTGCTCTCGCTTATGTCTAAACTACTCTACATATGCGGGCTTCCAGCTCCTCAGCCAACTCCGCTTCTGCAACCCCTTCATATCTGCGCTCTCACAAATGTGCCTAAGTCAGCGCTTCTGCGAACCTGCCCTACCCAGCCGTTCTTCACATCTGTGATCATTTATCCGCACATGTGGTCTCGTACCTATGCACCAAACCTCACAGGTGCGAAAACTCCAGACTAGACTTGTAACCTTTCTTCCAAATGATCCGAAATCAATCTGAAACATACACGAGCCCCTCGGGACCACGTCCAACCATACAAACCAGTCCCAAAACATAACACGGACCTACTCAAGGTTTCAAATTACACAAACTAACATCAAAATCACGAATCCCACCTCAATTCAAGCTTAACGAACTAATCCAAATTTTCAAGTTCCAAACATACGCCGAACACATCTAAGCAACTCGGAATGACCCCAAATATTACACACACGACATAAATTACCATACAAACCTATTCTAAGACTCGAAACCGAAACGGAAATTGGTAACCACAAAGTCAACTATGGGTCAAACCTATTAACTCTCCAAACCTTCAAACTTTTAGTTTTCGCCAAAAGAGCCAAATCATCCTTGGAACCTCCAAATACGAACCCTGACATATGCCCTAGTCCAAAATCACCATTCGGACCTTATGGAACTATCAAAACTTCGATCCGAGGTCAAATACACAAAAGTCAAAATTGGTCAACACTTCCAACTTAAACTTTCTAATTGAGAATCACTCTATTAATCAACCCTGAACTTCCTGAAAATCAAAACCAACACGCACGCAATTCGTAATATATCATATGAAGCTACTCATGGTCTCAAACCACGAAACGGAATGCCAATGCTCAAAACGACCGTTTGGGTCGTTACATTCTCCCCCACTTAGACATACATTCGTCCTCGAACGTGCCAGGAGTTTTTACAAAGCCATCAAATCACTATATAAACTCACCATACAGATACCCATATAATCCCGTCGACACAACCTAACTGGAGATTCTATCTTCAACCTTAGTCCATAAAGCTTAGGACCCAATCTCCATCATCCGAAATTTATTATAAGACCCGATTCTGACATCTATACAATGTGTAAGTCTAAACATGCTACATCAAGCCATAACCATAAGATATAATCACGCGACATACTACATAACTCATGTACCCATAGTAATATCTTCCGACCATAATAGCTGCTCCATACTAAATCCGATACCGGCAACAACCCTCATATAAAATACAACCTTGTTCCAAATCTTCATACACCACCAAAGATGAAAGAAACACGTAGAAAGTCATAACCTAATCAAATCAACAAGCCGTGGAGCTCTCTTGCCCGACAAGAACTATCGCCAAAATCTAAGCTGACTAATGACATACCTCTCTAAGCGTATTGATGACGTCCAAATTCACCACTAAAAGTAAATGGACACGGTCGCATGCTATATAATTTACCCAACTATTAGTCATGGTCGAATCCCACAAAGAACAATATGTAGGCGATTAGGAATGTAAGAGAATTATCACCTATTATGCAATGCCAAACACTTAGAATGGTTGTTGAGAACATATTATAGCTAAATGCGAAAATGTAAACTAACCTATAAAGCAAGTAAAATGATCAATGGCTACAAGCATGGGTGCATCGGGATTTACACTGAAGTAACGATCCAATATATTTCATAATTTTATAAATACGAACGAGTTTATTATTTATTAGCCTTGGATAATAATTCTATATTAGCTTCTCTCGAAGACTAACAAGACTTCCTAATTGAATTATACCTAAAACAATCAAGAGATTAAGCACACCCGAATATGGCTACAAGTAGTTCATCCCTATCCCTAGGTAGAATCTATAAAGTGAGGGTTAACGCCTCAAGTTCTTGTTAATTAATCTTTCCCAACCCCAAATTATTTTTTCCAAAATTAATCCGAAGTGAATGGGCGAGTCCTAGGGTTAGCTAATCCCTTTGGAAACATTTAAGAACAAGAATAATTAAAGAAATAACAGCTCGCTTCATAATAAATAAAAATCATTCCATACATAAGAACAACAAGGTATTTAATCCACACTTTAAATATGAATATTTCCATAAACAAGATTAAATAAATACTACACACTTAGATATACAATACAAAGCAAGAAAATGAAGAAATGAGCATAAAGGAGTAAGAAATTCTCAACCAAAAGCTTCAAATCTTCAAGACCCAAGTGTGTGTGCAAGAACCCCTAGCTTCCAAAACTTGTTCTCTCTAGTATATGGACTGAAAATAAGCCAAAGGTCTTCCTTGATATCCCAAAAATGATCTAGGTTGTGTATTTGTGGGTTTGGAGTTGAGAAAATATGAAATGTCAATACTGTCCAGGTCAGAAGCCCGTTGATCGCACATGCGGAAAGATCCTCGCAGGTGCGGCTCCACAAATGCGGGCCTTCAATCGCAGATGCGTGAACTCATGGGATTTTGCCTACTCCGCAGATGCGGACATTGTGGCGCAAGTGCGACTCTGCAGATGCGGATAAGCCATCGCAAGTGCAAGCCCATGTAGAATTCCCTTTCTCCGCAGATCTGGACAAAATAGTCGCACCAGCGACTCCGCAGGTGCGGATTTTTGCCGCGGATGCGGTCCCAGTGAAGCTTAACTCCGCAGATGCGGTCTTCCAGCTCGCAGATGCGAGCTCGCATATGCGGACAGTGTTCCGCAGATGCGAAATCACTAAAGGATTTTGCACTTTTGTACTCCTTTTTACTCAATTCCACTTCACTTGAATTCAACTCTCTTCGTGGCATCATTTACTTGAAAATCTAGCAATACACATCATAAACAATCTCATATTATAATTAAAGGACGCAAAACGTAAAGAAAAGAGGATAGAATGAGTGGTAAACTCACCACTCATCAACACCCCCAACTTAAAGCTTTTGCTTGTCCTCAAGCAAATCAAAACCAACAATTCAATGAGATTCTACCATTTAAAGCACAAGTGGCATTGCTATCATAAACAAATCACATTCTCCAATTAAGCACCATACTTATGGATTTGGTTGGTACTAATAATTAAGCTCAAGCATGTGAATCTCAACCAAACAACTCCCTCATTTAAAATCAACTTTAAGAAATGCAAAGGAGTTTCAAAGTAATCAAGTGATAACAAAAAACCTCAAGAAGTGACTAAAAAGCACTAGTCTACTACATATGCTCAATTTACTCATTTCTGGATACATCAATGTCAACAATCCATCTTAATTCATGTGCCCTAACAAGAAAGAAAGTCCTAAAATCACCATATTTACAATAACAACACAAGGGACAAATGCACAAAGACACTCACTCTCAACAAAGAATTTCAAGTGTTACAAAATATCATGCCATAAGCTTGCCCTTATTTTAATTTGCCGCCTATTCAAGAACATTCGGTTGGAGATCCCATAAGGACTTTTTAAGCTTGTAATGTAGGTTTAGGGAAGGGTAGGATAAGCATTTGGGATACAAGTGACTACACCCTCCTTGAACACTACTCACATTTGTCTTTCTTTTTGCACTTTGCTTCTTTTTACTTCTTAACAAGAGCATTTAGAGCAATATCATGCCAACTAGTGAGAAATATCATGTCTTTCTTATTCTTCCCCATGCAACTTACTTTTTCAATTTAAAACCAACAATCGGAGGGGTATTCTTAATTCGTACTTCACATACAATAGATTAATTTTGTTAGTACCAAATAATCCAAAAGTCTTCACATAACAAAACAAGACTAATTCCCTTAAGAAAGTCGTCACGCCATCCGTCATAGGAAAAAGTCACCCGGTTCAACAAATAAATATTCCTAGGGAAAGAACCGTAGCATAAAGAAAACCCAAGGACATTTATTGAAAAGTATATTAGTATTAAAAGAGATAAAAATAATATAAACTAAAACTACTGAACAAGGTAAAATAAACACTACAGAAATAAAAATAAAAAGACAAAACTACTAAAAGAAGCGAAAATAACAAAAGCAACTAATACTAAACGAACAAAAATAACATAAACTAAAATCTAC
>AWOL01S0036940.1:114319-127436 GCA_000715115.1 Nicotiana otophora | reverse complement strand
TATATATATATATATATATATAATAAGATAGAATGACAAAAGTGACTAATATTGACTATGTACAACCAATCACAGCTACGCTCGGCAAGAGCAGATGATAATCAATAACAAAATAAGCCCGGCAAGGGCACACAATATCCATACCATAACATAAACTCGGCAAGGGAAAATTTATAGCATCAATGTACAAATAAAGTATAATCCGTAAATCCACCCCAACTAAAAATATTGCAGTGTCCTTACTGCACAATATCAAAATAAAATAAGAATAGTTTGAGGGTCTCCCTGAGGTCTACATCAGACTAGAAGACTGCGGGAGAAAGGCTAATCACTGCTGCTGAGAACTCTTGGCCTCATCATCCTTAGTGTCATCAGCATCATCATCATTAACACTCGACATGAAAGAGTACTCCTCACTATCCTCAGCATCAGTAACAGGTATCTTCCTGTTCGGCTGCCCCCATTTGAAGATGGCTTTGATGCCTCTCCACGTTTTGATCATAAACTTGCCCTTCTACTTGTTCCTCGCTTTCTCCTTTTCAAAGTCTGACTAAAGATCTGCATGTGCCTTGGCCAAGTTGCCATAGGCGGTCTCAAGTTTGCCAACAGATGCTGCTATTTTCTCCTGAGATTCTGCCTGCTTTTTCTGTGCATCTAAATAGGTCTTCATGTCATCCCCGATGAAGTACTTGGGCATAGGCTGAGAGTGTGAGGGCCCACTAGGGAGCTGTGACACTAAGTCACGAATGGAAGCAAGCTAGAAATTTAGCATCCCAAATGGTCCCTCGGCCTGAGCAGTCTATGAGGAGGACCCCTCACCTACAGTAATCTCCACTTTCCTCTTCTTGCTCTTGAGCATACTGCCTGCTCCTGTCACTCTCAATGGGTGTAATGGCTTGTCTGCCGGTATCAAATGATCTCCATTCCATTTCTCAACATGTGCACACCGGCATAACTCTGTAATCAATGATGGAAATATCAATAATGTGCCACCTTGAAGCACATACTCCTTCAACTCCCGAACATTGTAGCGACCGACATTCACAGGAATGCCATCAAGGATGCAAGCAATTATCAAGGCCCTGGTATATGGAATATCAGACACGTTCCCACAAGGAGACACTCTGCTCACAATGATATACAACCACATTTTTACTTCGGCTGTGAAATCACCATATTTGATGCCTTTCTTCTTTGTAGCCCAAGTCACTCTATGACCTGGAGGACATAGCTTTGCGACTAGCCAATCACCATTGTTGCATGTATCTCTTTCTTACACTGGCTCGAGCGGATGATTTGGGAGCCCATAGACATCATTTATCTCTTCAACTCCGAATTTCATAGTCTTCACTCTTATAGTGATTTCATGGTTTTGGAAATGTGTACGCCTAAAATTGGCATACAATTCCCTAACCCATTCCTCATTGGCATCGCATAGAGTAGAGATGAAGCAGATCCAGCCGCTTGAAACTAGCCGTCCATGGAAATCCGGAAGACGTTCGGACACTTTGTCATCGGTAATTCCCTTCTCAAGTTTGAGCTTCTTCGTGAGGAGATCATCATAATACCGGGCTTGGCACTGGGAAGACATGAATTTGGTAGCATCATAGTTCAAGTCCTCAGCCACTTCTTCAATTTCGTGAGCAAGCGGAGCATTTTCGTTCATGTTCGGGTCCATTTTAGCTCAAAGTACCTTCAAAAAAATCATAACAACGTTAGTCGGGCAGTAGAATCATATTAGGCAATTTAAATCAAAGCAATTAGGCCAAAGAATCGAGTCGAATGGGCCCGAGAAGCTCCAGATGCAAAGCTACTGGAATTTGGCAAATCTGCCCAGTTTCCGCACCTACGGAACAGCCATCGCAGGTGCGGTCCCGCTTCTGTGAGGTTTTATCCGCTTTTGCGGTTTTTCCCATTTCCTCAGTGTTCGCACTTGTGGACTGTCTATGCAGGTGCGAGGCCGCATCTGCGGCATTTCATTCGCTTCTGCGATGTTCATCAGTGGGTTCAAATGCCCAGAAATTTTGACTCTTTTACTGCTCAAACAAGATTTTTAGCACATAATTTATACTCAAGAATTTTAATTAGTGTATTACATACACCTACGACTTTATTAAACTTTATTTTGTGGTACTTAGCAAACGATTTTCTTTTGGACAGTTTGTCGAACACATTGCAAGCAGTGAGAATTTATGCTTCTTCACACTATTTTGGGTACTCAGATTTCCGCCAACATGGATGTTGAACACAACAACACACATTACATACTCTCAACCAATATCCTCACCCTAATAGAAACATTAATCATAGGGAACTGGGGAGTCGGGGGAACGGACATGGGAACCCAGATATGAGGAAGAAGAAGAAGAAGGAAAGAGAAGTAGAAGAGAGGAACAGATGAGAGATACCTGCCTTGTCTTGTGTGAGAACTCGCATGAGCAGTTTGATGCAATGCTTGCTTTATGTGAGAGATGAGAGGAGTTTGAGTTTGGGAAATTCTTTTTAGAGTTTACCTGATGAAATGAGGGAGTTATTTGATTAAACCAGTTCGATATACGTACCTGCGACTCCAGAAGCACTTCTGCGAAGCCGCTTCTGCGAAGCCGCTTCTGCGAGTTTCACATTGCACCTGCGAATAGTTGCGCATCTGCGCCATAGTTTCCACTTCTGCGTAAGCGCACCTGCGTGCTTATGTCCGCAGGTGCAGTTATGCCAGGATTTGGCAGGCCAATTCCGGGTAGCTACTGCTTTGGTTTGTTCCAACACCCCAAACTTCTTAATTCAACTCCAAAAAATCTAAAACTTGACAGATTAATGAAAAATAATATACTAAGCTATCCTAAAAAAAAGAAAATTTCATAAATGATCGAAATGTTTGAAAACGATGGGTTGTTTCCCACCAAGCGCCACATTTAACGTCGTGGCACGATGCGGATCAACTTTACCACTTTTCTCGCCACTTGGACGATATGAATTGGGCACCTAACTTGGAATCAAGCTTGTGACCACGAGCAACGAGGGGTGGTGGTAAGTAAATGATCAAGCAAAACTTTAATTTCTTCATTTTGCGTTTCTTGACTTTCATGTGAGGAATGTCATTTTGCCTTTTTGAATATGCAAATTGCAAAATGTATGACTCTTGTTTTTCTTCTTTGCACTTCCATAAGGATTCGCAAGGCTCAATTCCCATATCACCATGCAATTCCAAGGTTGAAAAATGCTTGGAATGCAACCTCAAGCCTTCAAATTGCAAATCTTCCTGGATTTTGACATTCTATTTTTCCCCCGAACTAGAGTCGACTTCAACCATATTTTCACTTACACCGGTTGACTCTAATTCCATATTTGTCTTGGCATCATTAACACTCACGGAGTTGGTTGGCGGAAGTTCAATACTTGATTACTCAAAATAAAGCTCACTTTCTTCCTCGATGTTGGACTCTTCTTGATCTTTTTCCATACTCTCAAGTTGGTGGGCATAGTGAGCCTCAACCAATATTTTCATTTGATTTTCCAAGGTACGGATGGTGCTCATCATTTTGATTCAAGCCTTGTTTCAAGTCCTCGAGTGCCAAGCTTTTCTTCTTCTCATTTTCAAGAATGGCCTCCAACATGAGGATCATTTCTCATTTTGGGCATTTGAGCGTTCTTCTTGCTTTTGATCAAGTGCCAAGGAAGGATTTTTGGCTTCCACATCTAAGGAAGGTTCTTGGCTATCATTCACTTCCGAGGCTTTTTGGACCTCTAAAGCTTCAAGCATTTCTCCCATTTGTAAGTTTAACCTTTCATGCACCAAATCACTTTGGAAACTATTTTCCAAAAGCTCCTCCAAGGCATTTTGCTCTTTGTTTCCTCCTTCAAGTAGGCATTCTAACATGAGCTTAAACTCTCCATTTTGACCATGCTCAATTTCTTCCACTTCCATATCCCTATAATTTTCATCACAAAAAGTAGAATCGTCATAGCGGGGGCTTGGGGAAGGGAAGGACAAATTAGCACAATCATCCCAATGACCATTTTGATGATCACACTTATCACAAACACTCCACTCGTGGGTTAGAGATTGTGCGCACAATCCACCCCTGGGAGAATTTAAACAATTTCGCCAGGAGTGTGGTCCTCCACAATAAGGACAAGGGTCATCAAAGTATGAACAACTACCATCCGACCAATTTTCATTATATGATGCCATTGTTTTTTCGTTTCAAAACTATGAAAATAAACAAGAAACAAACAAGAAAAACTAGACCAAGGTAAGAAAGATAATTACACAAATATTCACAAGTTTGGACCAAAGTACTTACGCTTATTTCTCAAACAACCTACATTACGCCAAATTATTCCTCGGCAGCGGCGCCAATTTTGATGACGTCCTAATCTACCACTAAAAGTAAATGGACACGGTCGCATGCAATATAATTTACCCAACTATGAGTCGGGGTTGAATCCCACAAAGAACAATATGTAGGCGATTAGGAATGTAAGAGAATTATCACTTATTATGCAATGCCAAACACTTAGAATGGTTGTTGAGAAAATATTATAGCTAAATGAGAAAATGTAAACTAACCTAGAAAGCAAGTAAAATGATCAATGGCTACAAGCATGGATGCATCGGGATTTACACTCAAGTAACGATCCAATATATGTCACAATTTTATAAATATGAACGGGTTTATTATTTATTAGCCTCGGATAATAATTCTATATTAGCTTCTCTCGAAGACTAACAAGACTTACTAATTTAATTATACCTAAAATAATCAAGAGATTAAGCACACCCGAATATGGCTACAAGTAGTTCATTCCTATCCCTAGGTAGAATCTATAAAGTGAGGGTTAAGGCCTCAAGTTCTTGTTAATTAAACTTTCCCAACCCCGAAGTATTTTTTTCAAAATTAATCCGAAGTGAATGGGCGAGTCCTAGGGTTAGCTAATCCCTTTGGAAACATTTAAGAACAAGAATAATTAAAGAAACAACAGCTCGCTTCATAATAAATAAAAATCGTTCAATACATAAGCACAACAAGGTATTTAATCCATACTTTAAATATGAATATTTCCATAAACAAGATTCAAGTGTTGGAAACAAATACTACACACTTAGATATAAAATACAAAGCAAGGAAATGAAGAAATGAGCATAAAGGAGTAAGAAATTCTCAACCAAAAGCTTCAAATCTTCAAGACCCAAGTGTGTGTGCAAGAACCCCTAGCTTCCAAAACTTGTTCTCTCTAGTATATGGACTGAAAATAAGCCAAAGGTCTTCCTTGATATCCCAAAAATGATCTAGGTTGTGTATTTGTGGGTTTGGAGTTGAGAAAATGTGAAATGTCAATACTGCCCAAGTCAGAAGCCCGTTGATCGCACATGCGGAAAGATCCTCGCAGGTGCGGCTCCGCAAATGCGGGCCTTCAATCGCAGATGCGTGAACTCATGGGATTTTGCCTACTCCGCAGATGCGGACATTGTGGCGCAAGTGCGACTCTGCAGATGCGGATAAGCCATCGCAAGTTCAAGCCCATGTAGAATTCCCTTTCTCCGCAGATGCGAACAAAAACACACCAGCGACTCCGCAGGTGCAGATTTTTGCAGCAGATGCAATCCCATTGAAGCTTAACTCTACAGATGCGGTCTTCTAGCTCGCAGATGCGAGGTCGCATATGCAGACAGTGTTCCGCAGATGCGAAATCACTGAAGGATTTTGCAAATTTGTACTCCTTTTTGCTCAATTCCACTTCACTTGAATTCAACTCTCTTCGTGGCATCATTTACCTAAAAATCTAGCAATACACACCATAAACAACCTCATATTATAATTAAAGGATGCAAAATCTAAAGAAAAGAGGCTAGAATGAGTGGTAAAATCACCACTCATCATGTACCTTATTCAAATCCGATTGCACTAGTCCCCGGTCCAATAAACTCAACTCATCCAGTATAAGATGATCGACCGATAGGCTACACCAAATGGCCATAGTGCCACATACGATGCCATCCGTGCACCAAATAAGTAACAACTCGAATGTAACCAATGATGGAAGGAGAACCAAATGAGAGAACCATACCGCAAACTCAACAGATACAACCACAAAGCACAATGCTATGAATCCATCCAATAGAGAAGAAGCAAAACACAGGAAATCAGCACAAAAGGATCACATCCCAATGTAACTCCGTTGTGGTGCATAACCCAATCCAAACATACCAATCCATATGGAATACCTATTGCCTAAATTCTTATACCCACAAAACACGTGTGTAACTACATCAAGCACACAAAGCGCATGACCATAACCATGGAGGAACGGATAGCACCATATGCCACCAAAAGGAAAAACACGACCAAGTGCAATAAGCAACTCGACATCATAGTAGCCATCTCGCTCAAACTGTGGCACAAGGTCCAAGCAATACCACACTATGTGTTTCAATAGTCAACAGTCTCACAACCCATCATAGCATAAGAGGGTAACACATGGAACATATCAAGTCATGAATAACATTAACTCTAGTCGATGACACACTCTTCAACAATAAATGTGTTGAGTAAACAAACCTGATCCAATGTAGAACACACATTCTCATTAGGACTAACAATGGGCCCTTAAATCTACTTCGATCATCCAAAAATATGTAAATAACCTTCCAAAAAGTCCATAGTAACCTAACCATAACACATACAATTAACACTTAAACTGTTAACAAACCTTCATAGTCCGCAACCAAGGAACAATATGCCTATGAGAACGTCCGGTCCATAAACCTCAAGAATACATGAATCTCCATATCCGATCCAAACTCTACCACTCAAATGACTGACACATCCCTCATACACAATCATCGCATGTGACATACTTCCACAAATCGTCCACGCCATATAGCAAAATTTGAACATCAACAGTCAACAACCGTGCAATTTCTATAGTACCAGTTTAGAATCTGCAGATCATCACATAATGAATCTATTTCTATATACACCCTACTCAGGTGATACAAGAAAAATCTAACATCCTCTTAAACATATAAAATCTCCCATGTAGTCTAGAACTCATGACCTTTCTTTCAAAATCGAATCGCACCTCGTACATACAAATCTCAATCCCACATTGAGCACACATCTATCATGCTATCAAATAAAAACACGAGAATTCCATTATCAACTCTGAATCATAAGCAGGATAGACACCCCATTAACCATAAACCTTCCACTTAAATCAACCTAGAGAACATCGCAACACGCCACAAACCTTCCACACCTGTAGAAGACCTCTACCTCGAGCTGTGGTCAAATCCATTATTAACTCTTCAAAACCCATTTTCACATAACCAAACCATCAAACTGAGCCTATAATCCAACCAAGTCGTACAGGCTGCCAAACCCAAGAGTATTCCCACAAAATACCTGTAAAGCCTCACCACACCAAAAGAACCGATCACTTAAATTACTATGCTGATTCAAACCACTACCAAAATGACCCATCTCTTCGAGTTCCACTTAACTTGCCTCCGATAACACTTCTCTTTCCCAATATACCATGGCCCTCAATCAAAGCTCATATCCAAGAGACCGTAACATGATAATACCACAAACCAGAATGCCCACTCTAAAAAGACCTTTTATGAATCTAAAGTTATTTATTTCATCTCTATAATACTGAAATATAGTGTTACACCCCGTACTTTCAAGTTAGAATTCATCTTAAGTGAATCAACATGAGTTAGAGAATTGAAGGACCTTTACAAAGATAATGATGAGTTAAAACAAGTTTTAAGGATTATCGTGAGGGTTGAAAGTTTAAGAAACTAATCGAATCGAAGAAAATAAGTTTCGTCGAAAGTTGGCAAGTTAGGATTGTTATAACCCGTACTTGTGGGGTGAGAATAGGGTGTTTAAGATGATAAGAAGGTAAATTTATGAGGTATTTTAGTCATGTTATAGTCGTGTGTTAAGTTTTGAGGCCAATCGAGTTATGAAACAAAAGTCGACAAAAGTTGTCGCAAGTTACATTCATTATTTTACTAAAACTTTAGGTCTAATGTTACTGAGCTTTGCTATCAATGTACTTGGATTTATGGAGTGATATACCCAGAAAATTGAAAATTTTAAAATTTAGTTTCCAACGCATTAAATCGTTCGACGATACAACGTCTGAGTAGATAGATATTTGTGTTTTTGTGAGACCGCGCACACAGCTCTTTTTGGGACCCACTTGACATGGCCATCGACCTTACTTCTTTTAAAAGATGTTTCAGCCTCATTTTGGGTCATTTCTCACCCAACATTCTTCCAAAATCTCTCCAAAACCCTCTCTAACGTATCCCAAGATCCCAAGAACCAAACTCAATGGAAATCAACTAAAAGCATTATCAAAAATGTTAAAGAATACAAGAGAATGCTTCTATGATGTTGTGGTGTGATTGATGGCTATTTTGAGCTAATTTGAGATGGGGTTTTGAGTTGTAGCTGTTGTCCAAGGTATGTAAAACATATTATTTATTTTTCCTAAGGTTAATCTTGTGTTGGTTGTGTTGTTTGAGTGAAAAACGATAAGCTAGCACTTGAAAGAACATGGTTATCTTTTTGGTTTGACTGTACTTTTGGCCACATATATTGTTTTTTGGTGGCTGAAAATTATAATAATTAATTTGATAATATTGTGGTTGCTGTTGTTAAGCTGTTTTAGGTGTTAACTAAGTTTATTGAAGAAGAAAACATGAAACACAAGTGATTGACGATAAGAGTTAGGGTGCTAGGCGTATAAGGCTGTTTCAGAATTTATTTTGTGGATGTTTTAAACTAGGAATCATATAGTACATATAAGTATGATGTTCTGAAGGTTTTGAACCAATTTATGGAATAAGAGTTGGATTCAATTTATGTTTTGTTATTAGTAAAAACGAACTTGCCGCTTGACGAGCGCAAAATACACACTTAAATATGCTCGCTAGTCGAATATAGTACAGAAAAATATCGTATCCACAGGGATTGGAGTTAAATAGTATTTTCATAGTTTATATCTTGGTTGTTATCCAAGATGATCAACGGTTGAGAATTATGTGATTAAAAACTGTAATTAACTAAGAATCTACGATTATTGACTATGACACTCGAACAAAAGTAAGCAAGGAAGATATCAATGGGGAAAAATAGGGATTGATTGGATAGGTACAAGATAAATGTATGGGATTTAACTCTAGTTAATTAACTCCTAAGTTTCAAGTGAGTCTCTTAAATTCACTCAATTACTAGTTCAAATGTTCAGTAGAAATTCCTCTCTCGATTAAGTCTCAACCTCACAATATGAACCAATTTATGCTCGATGAAGATATGCAAGAAATCGTAGTGGATTGGTCTTTAGGAGAACCTCTTTCGATTATCCTCCTAACTAGGTATAAACAATAATTCAATTAGCCTCTTTTGATTACTAAGAAGAATCAATGAATTTGACCAACAAGATAATGCAAAAACATCACAAGTTATGCCTCTTTCGATTACATGAACATGTGAAAATAGATGCAACAATTAAAGCTCCCAAAACGATTCAATACATACAAACTAGAGTTAATAATCCACAAAAAAATATCAATACACCAAATCCATCAATCCCTAAAGAGAACTACTCCATATATATGGAGTAATTCATCACAAATAAGTTTAATTTAAAGGAAAACATAAACGATCCAAACTCTTGTATTGAGTGAGGATTGAATCATGAAATCCTTGTGCTCTTAATTCCCCCATTTCTTCTTTGCCTCCTTAGGTCTTAGATGTGTCAAAAGTCCCAAAAATACCATTTTTCCATGTATATATACCAAGTAGGGTTGGGCCTAAATGAACACGCCTTCTCCTATGCGAATAGGAGTCTTTCCGGAATAGGACGTGCGCGGCTGCGCACCTGGGAGTTTGCTCACACATATGGGTGCGCCCTTTGTAAGGTATTCTGCCTCACATGCGCGCCCAGTACGTGCTCGCGCACCTAGGTGGCGTCTTGCCCGATTCTCCGTTTCTTTCGTTAAGTGCATGATTGTCCGTTGATCCCCAACACGATCCCAACTTAATCCTTGAGCTTTTACTCAGACTTCAAAGCTCCAGAATAGCTTGAATTCATGCCATAACATCTACATAGCTCGGTATCACTCCTACAAGGCATAAAACACACAATTAGTGCAAAACACTAGCTATTCACGCTCAAACTCAATTAAAGTACAGTAAATTAGAGTGCGATAAGTAACTAAAACACGCAATTATAGCCTACCATCACCGCTCAATATGATTATTAAGATAATCTGAGAAGCTCATATTGGATTATATTGTTGTTATTTCTATTGTTGGTTACTGTTGTTTTTGTTGGAATGTTGATGACCCTTAGTGGTCTTTGGGATGTAGTAAAAATAGGGGAGTTTCTGCCCAATTTTCCGTAAGCTATACGACTAGCCAAATATGATGTTACGACATTATATGCTGACGACAATATCATTTCACGTATTATAGATGTAAGAAGTTGTGTTGACCTAGGTTGAGGAATAATGAAGAGATCATATAGGTATTTTAAGGCACTTCCTTCTTTCTTTTGGCATGATCTAAAGTGAAATAAACATAAACGATACGCGATTTCATAACAGATCTACTCCTAGAAACTAAGGTTTTCCATGTTGTTCTTTCCTTATAAAGTTATTCTAAGCAAGTATATATGATCCTTGAATCCTATTGAGGTCCATATTGCTGGTATAGATGTCCATAACATTAACTGAAGGTGCAACGACCCTACGTCACTCCCAAAAAAGGTTTAGAACGTGATTCCATGAGTCCATCATTCATTATAAATATGTATCTATTTTACTCGATCGAGTCGCGCTATGGTCAGCCGGGTATGGCACCCACTGTGCAACCACTAATCAGTTGGGTTTTACTAAGCACCACGTGGCCGGGTATGATTCTACCGAGCCGTATGACGGCCGAGTATGTTTTTACCGAGCCTATTACAGCCGGGTATGATATGATAATGATGATGCCCACAAAGGCGAATGTTTTTAAAAGTTTATGTATATATATGTATCATGAATTTCATGTCAGTAGTCCTCAAAGGAACTCAGATGTTACAAGTTGTATCTTCTTCATCTCTTTTTACATTATTGTTTTTATTTATGCTTTCCAGCTTTACATACTCTCTACTTTATTCTTACTGAAGTCCCTTTTGCCCAGGGATGATCTATTTCATGCCGCAGGTCCCGATAGACAGGTTGGAAGTCATCCTAGTAGGCTATCAACTTAGCGGAAAGTGTTGGAGCACTCCACTTGCTCCGGAATTGCCTATTTGGTCAATATGCCATCGATATGTATTGATTACTATGACGGGGGCCCTGCCCTGACCCTTATGACACTTAGAATCTTGTAGAAAAATTTCATGTATATGGATGTTGGTATGTAACACCCCGAAAAATTTTGAAGTACTTAAGTGTAAAGCCCAGTAAAATTTGTAAAGAAAATAATGTTTCATGGTGCCGGACTAGGCTTACGTGTTTAAGGACTGTAGCAATTCTTCACGGCGAGCTTGCTCGCCGTGGCTGGGACTTTTTGGGTTGAACAATGCACCGAAAAATAAAGAAAAATGTTTGGCAGAAAAGTGCATTTCTACGGTCCATTATGCGACCGCAGAACCACTCTGCGGACCGCATAATGGCCACAGAGTGAGACAGTTAATTGGGACAGTTGGAAGCAACTATGCGGTCGACTATGCGACCGCATAACTATTATGCAGTGCAATATGTGACCGCATAACAGTTATGCGGACCGCATAGTGATCGCATACACAAGCAGTTCTTTTGGCTATTTTGTAACCAAAATGCGACCGATATGCGGTCCGCATATCGGTTATGCGATCACATACCTTGTTCCGGAGCTCCATTTTTGAGTTTTTAAAACCCGACCCTATTTCATTAAATACACTCTTTGGGCCATTTTTGAGACATAATCTAATATTTTAGAGTGAAAGAGAGTTCCCTAGAGTGAGAAGGTGTTCTTCCATAATTTTTCTTCAATTCTTGCTCAAGTTTTGGAAGATTAAGAAGGGGATCTTACTAGGTCTTCATCCTAGAGGTAAGATTCTACACCTTAAACCCTAATTTTGAAATTTTCTGAAAATGGGTAACTAGCAAGATAAATTTCTGGGCATGAGAGTTATTTATTTTGCATGCATGTGTTATCAAAGGGTGTAGGAAGATTGTTGAGTTAAAAATGGTAAAGATTGGGTTGTGAGATGATGAAATCCTTCATAAAAAGGACATTGAAACCTTATGCACACCTAGTGTTTGATAAAATGCTCAAGTGATCTAGAACCATGATCATCTTCCTAATTTTGATTCAATTTGTTATATTTCTAAAATAGATTGAAGTTGCTAAGAATTCCGGAACGTTTTAGAGTGTAAGGAAGCTCAAGTGATGTATGTTGGCTAAACTCTCCTCTTAGAATTGAATCCCACAATATTCATGTAAATTATGTAAGTCCCGAGTGATTCATTATGAAATTGGCTATTCCGAGTAAGATTGGGTTGAACGATATATATTCAACAAGCACTACAAATGCTCTATTCATGTTATACTACCAATTGAGGATGTGTTTAAATATGGGCTGTGCATTAATAATATTTCGACTTTAAGTCAAGTTCAAATGAAGGCTATTATTCCAAATTTTGTGAAAATATCTCTATGTGCATTAGAATCTAAATTGCTCACATGTGTACTACACACTTTGATTTGAATTGTGTTTGTTGTTGATGATGAGGATGATATTTGAAATTGATAATGTGAGCATGAAGTACTGAATATGGCCAACATGCCAAGAATGATCTTATAATTATGGCCACTAGTGCCAATGAAGTGAAAAGATATGAAAGTATTTTGAAATGCGATGATTGATATAAAAAGGTTGATGTCTCCAAAAGGACGGCCTAGCCGATCGGGTCGTGATCGGACACCATGCCGCACACATGGTTGTGATTGTGCTGGAAATTATAACTGAAATGGTAATTGTGGTTGATGTCCCTAATGGATAGCCTAGCTGATCGGGTCGTGATCGGACTCCGTGTTAAAGACAGTGGTATTGATATTGAGAG